>OX380335.1:42856492-43016176 GCA_947425015.1 Pterostichus niger | reverse complement strand
TGTTATTAAAGGATATACTCCTTAATTTATTCTCTTCCTAAGTTACTTGAAGTAATTTTTGATTAGACGCAAAATTAGATTATTTTTTTTAAACAAAATATATTTTCGTGATTTCTGGCTATACCGTGAACTATATAGAAAAATTGTTATTAAAGGATATACTCCTTAATTTATTCTCTTCCTAAGTTACTTGAAGTAATTTTTGATTAGACGCAAAATTAGATTATTTTTTTTAAACAAAATATATTTTCGTGATTTCTGGCTATACCGTGAACTTTATAGAAAAATTGTTATTAAAGGATATACTCCTTAATTTATTCTCTTCCTAAGTTACTTGAAGTAATTTTTGATTAGACGCAAAATTAGATTATTTTTTTTAAACAAAATATATTTTCGTGATTTCTGGCTATACCGTGAACTTTATAGAAAAATTGTTATTAAAGGATATACTCCTTAATTTATTCTCTTCCTAAGTTACTTGAAGTAATTTTTGATTAGACGCAAAATTAGATTATTTTTTTTAAACAAAATATATTTTCGTGATTTCTGGCTATACCGTGAACTTTATAGAAAAATTGTTATTAAAGGATATACTCCTTAATTTATTCTCTTCCTAAGTTACTTGAAGTAATTTTTGATTAGACGCAAAATTAGATTATTTTTTTTAAACAAAATATATTTTCGTGATTTCTGGCTATACCGTGAACTTTATAGAAAAATTGTTATTAAAGGATATACTCCTTAATTTATTCTCTTCCTAAGTTACTTGAAGTAATTTTTGATTAGACGCAAAATTAGATTATTTTTTTTTTCAAAATATATTTTCGTGATTTCTGGCTATACCGTGAACTTTATAGAAAAATTGTTATTAAAGGATATACTCCTTAATTTATTCTCTTCCTAAGTTACTTGAAGTAATTTTTGATTAGACGCAAAATTAGATTATTTTTTTAAACAAAATATATTATCGTGATTTCTGGCTATACCGTAAACTTTATAGAAAAATTGTTATTAAAGGATATACTCCTTAATTTATTCTCTTCCTAAGTTACTTGAAGTAATTTTTGATTAGCCGCAAAATTAGATTATTTTTTTTAAACAAAATATATTTTCGTGATTTCTGGCTATACCGTGAACTTTATAGAAAAATTGTTATTAAAGGATATACTCCTTAATTTATTCTCTTCCTAAGTTACTTGAAGTAATTTTTGATTAGACGCAAAATTAGATTATTTTTTTTTTTCAAAATATATTTTCGTGATTTCTGGCTATACCGTGAACTTTATAGAAAAATTGTTATTAAAGGATATACTCCTTAATTTATTCTCTTCCTAAGTTACTTGAAGTAATTTTTGATTAGACGTAAAATTAGATTATTTTTTTTTAAACAAAATATATTTTCGTGATTTCTGGCTATACCGTGAACTTTATAGAAAAATTGTTATTAAAGGATATACTCCTTAATTTATTCTCTTCCTAAGTTACTTGAAGTAATTTTTGATTAGACGCAAAATTAGATTATTTTTTTTAAACAAAATATATTTTCGTGTTCTCTGGCTATACCGTGATTTTTATAGAAAAATTGTTATTAAAGGATATACTCCTTAATTTATTCTCTTCCTAAGTTACTTGAAGTAATTTTTGATTAGACGCAAAATTACATTATTATTTTTAAACAAAATATATTTTCGTGTTTTCTGGCTATACCGTGAACTTTATAGAAAAATTGTTATTAAAGGATATACTCCTTAATTTATTCTCTTCCTAAGTTACTTGAAGTAATTTTTGATTAGACGCAAAATTAGATTATTTTTTTTAAACAAAATATATTTTCCTGATTTCTGGCTATACCGTGAACTTTATAGAAAAATTGTTATTAAAGGATATACTCCTTAATTTATTCTCTTCCTAAGTTACTTGAAGTAATTTTTGATTAGACGCAAAATTAGATTATTTTTTTTAAACAAAATATATTTTCGTGATTTCTGGCTATACCGTGAACTTTATAGAAAAATTGTTATTAAAGGATATACTCCTTAATTTATTCTCTTCCTAAGTTACTTGAAGTAATTTTTGATTAGACGCAAAATTAGTTTTTTTTTTTTAAACAAAATATATTTTCTTGATTTCTGGCTATACCGTGAACTTTATAGAAAAATTGTTATTAAAGGATATACTCCTTAATTTATTCTCTTCCTAAGTTACTTGAAATAATTTTTGATTAGACGCAAAATTAGATTATTTTTTTTAAACAAAATATATTTTCGTGATTTCTGGCTATACCGTGGACTTTATAGAAAAATTGTTATTAAAGGATATACTCCTTAATTTATTCTCTTCCTAAGTTACTTGAAGTAATTTTTGATTAGACGCAAAATTAGATTATTTTTTTTAAACAAAATATATTTTTGTGATTTCTGGCTATACCGTGAACTTTATAGAAAAATTGTTATTAAAGGATATACTCCTTAATTTATTCTCTTCCTAAGTTACTTGAAGTAATTTTTGATTAGACGCAAAATTAGATTATTTTTTTTAAACAAAATATATTTTCGTGATTTCTGGCTATACCGTGAACTATATAGAAAAATTGTTATTAAAGGATATACTCCTTAATTTATTCTATTCCTAAGTTACTTGAAGTAATTTTTGATTAGACGCAAAATTAGATTATTTTTTTTAAACAAAATATATTTTCGTGATTTCTGGCTATACCGTGAACTTTATAGAAAAATTGTTATTAAAGGATATACTCCTTAATTTATTCTCTTTCTAAGTTACTTGAAGTAATTTTTGATTAGACGCAAAATTAGATTATTTTTTTTAAACAAAATATATTTTCGTGATTTCTGGCTATACCGTGAACTTTATAGAAAAATTGTTATTAAAGGATATACTCCTTAATTTATTCTCTTCCTAAGTTACTTGAAGTAATTTTTGATTAGACGCAAAATTAGATTATTTTTTTTAAACAAAATATATTTTCGTGATTTCTGGCTATACCGTGAACTTTATAGAAAAATTGTTATTAAAGGATATACTCCTTAATTTATTCTCTTCCTAAGTTACTTGAAGTAATTTTTGATTAGACGCAAAATTAGATTATTTTTTTTTTCAAAATATATTTTCGTGATTTCTGGCTATACCGTGAACTTTATAGAAAAATTGTTATTAAAGGATATACTCCTTAATTTATTCTCTTCCTAAGTTACTTGAAGTAATTTTTGATTAGACGCAAAATTAGATTATTTTTTTTTTCAAAATATATTTTCGTGATTTCTGGCTATACCGTGAACTTTATAGAAAAATTGTTATTAAAGGATATACTCCTTAATTTATTCTCTTCCTAAGTTACTTGAAGTAATTTTTGATTAGACGCAAAATTAGATTATTTTTTTAAACAAAATATATTATCGTGATTTCTGGCTATACCGTAAACTTTATAGAAAAATTGTTATTAAAGGATATACTCCTTAATTTATTCTCTTCCTAAGTTACTTGAAGTAATTTTTGATTAGCCGCAAAATTAGTTTTTTTTTTTAAACAAAATATATTTTCTTGATTTCTGGCTATACCGTGAACTTTATAGAAAAATTGTTATTAAAGGATATACTCCTTAATTTATTCTCTTCCTAAGTTACTTGAAGTAATTTTTGATTAGACGCAAAATTAGATTATTTTTTTTAAACAAAATATTTTTTCGTGTTTTCTGGCTATACCGTGATTTTTATAGAAAAATTGTTATTAAAGGATATACTCCTTAATTTATTCTCTTCCTAAGTTACTTGAAGTAATTTTTGATTAGACGCAAAATTACATTATTTTTTTTAAACAAAATATATTTTCGTGTTTTCTGGCTATACCGTGAACTTTATAGAAAAATTGTTATTTAAGGATATACTCCTTAATTTATTCTCTTCCTAAGTTACTTGAAGTAATTTTTGATTAGACGCAAAATTAGATTATTTTTTTTAAACAAAATATATTTTCGTGATTTCTGGCTATACCGTGAACTTTATAGAAAAATTGTTATTAAAGGATATACTCCTTAATTTATTCTCTTCCTAAGTTACTTGAAGTAATTTTTGATTAGACGCAAAATTAGTTTTTTTTTTTTACACAAAATATATTTTCTTGATTTCTGGCTATACCGTGAACTTTATAGAAAAATTGTTATTAAAGGATATACTCCTTAATTTATTCTCTTCCTAAGTTACTTGAAGTAATTTTTGATTAGACGCAAAATTAGATTATTTTTTTTAAACAAAATATATTTTCGTGATTTCTGGCTATACCGTGAACTTTATAGAAAAATTGTTATTAAAGGATATACTCCTTAATTTATTCTCTTCCTAAGTTACTTGAAGTAATTTTTGATTAGACGCAAAATTACATTATTTTTTTTAAACAAAATATATTTTCGTGTTTTCTGGCTATACCGTGAACTTTATAGAAAAATTGTTATTTAAGGATATACTCCTTAATTTATTCTCTTCCTAAGTTACTTGAAGTAATTTTTGATTAGACGCAAAATTAGATTATTTTTTTTAAACAAAATATATTTTCGTGATTTCTGGCTATACCGTGAACTTTATAGAAAAATTGTTATTAAAGGATATACTCCTTAATTTATTCTCTTCCTAAGTTACTTGAAGTAATTTTTGATTAGACGCAAAATTAGTTTTTTTTTTTTAAACAAAATATATTTTCTTGATTTCTGGCTATACCGTGAACTTTATAGAAAAATTGTTATTAAAGGATATACTCCTTAATTTATTCTCTTCCTAAGTTACTTGAAGTAATTTTTGATTAGACGCAAAATTAGATTATTTTTTTTAAACAAAATATATTTTCGTGATTTCTGGCTATACCGTGAACTTTATAGAAAAATTGTTATTAAAGGATATACTCCTTAATTTATTCTCTTCCTAAGTTACTTGAAGTAATTTTTGATTAGACGCAAAATTAGATTATTTTTTTTAAACAAAATATATTTTCGTGATTTCTGGCTATACCGTGAACTTTATAGAAAAATTGTTATTAAAGGATATACTCCTTAATTTATTCTCTTCCTAAGTTACTTGAAGTAATTTTTGATTAGACGCAAAATTAGATTATTTTTTTTAAACAAAATATATTTTCGTGATTTCTGGCTATACCGTGAACTTTATAGAAAAATTGTTATTAAAGGATATACTCCTTAATTTATTCTCTTCCTAAGTTACTTGAAGTAATTTTTGATTAGACGCAAAATTAGTTTTTTTTTTTTAAACAAAATATATTTTCTTGATTTCTGGCTATACCGTGAACTTTATAGAAAAATTGTTATTAAAGGATATACTCCTTAATTTATTCTCTTCCTAAGTTACTTGAAGTAATTTTTGATTAGACGCAAAATTAGATTATTTTTTTTAAACAAAATATATTTTCGTGATTTCTGGCTATACCGTGAACTTTATAGAAAAATTGTTATTAAAGGATATACTCCTTAATTTATTCTCTTCCTAAGATACTTGAAGTAATTTTTGATTAGACGCAAAATTAGATTATTTTTTTTAAACAAAATATATTTTCGTGATTTCTGGCTATACCGTGAACTTTATAGAAAAATTGTTATTAAAGGATATACTCCTTAATTTATTCTCTTCCTAAGTTACTTGAAGTAATTTTTGATTAGCCGCAAAATTAGTTTTTTTTTTTAAACAAAATATATTTTCTTGATTTCTGGCTATACCGTGAACTTTATAGAAAAATTGTTATTAAAGGATATACTCCTTAATTTATTCTCTTCCTAAGTTACTTGAAGTAATTTTTGATTAGACGCAAAATTAGATTATTTTTTTTAAACAAAATATTTTTTCGTGTTTTCTGGCTATACCGTGATTTTTATAGAAAAATTGGTTTTAAAGGATATACTCCTTAATTTATTCTCTTCCTAAGTTACTTGAAGTAATTTTTGATTAGACGCAAAATTACATTATTTTTTTTAAACAAAATATATTTTCGTGTTTTCTGGCTATACCGTGAACTTTATAGAAAAATTGTTATTTAAGGATATACTCCTTAATTTATTCTCTTCCTAAGTTACTTGAAGTAATTTTTGATTAGACGCAAAATTAGATTATTTTTTTTAAACAAAATATATTTTCGTGATTTCTGGCTATACCGTGAACTTTATAGAAAAATTGTTATTAAAGGATATACTCCTTAATTTATTCTCTTCCTAAGTTACTTGAAGTAATTTTTGATTAGACGCAAAATTAGTTTTTTTTTTTTACACAAAATATATTTTCTTGATTTCTGGCTATACCGTGAACTTTATAGAAAAATTGTTATTAAAGGATATACTCCTTAATTTATTCTCTTCCTAAGTTACTTGAAGTAATTTTTGATTAGACGCAAAATTAGATTATTTTTTTTAAACAAAATATATTTTCGTGATTTCTGGCTATACCGTGAACTTTATAGAAAAATTGTTATTAAAGGATATACTCCTTAATTTATTCTCTTCCTAAGTTACTTGAAGTAATTTTTGATTAGACGCAAAATTACATTATTTTTTTTAAACAAAATATATTTTCGTGTTTTCTGGCTATACCGTGAACTTTATAGAAAAATTGTTATTTAAGGATATACTCCTTAATTTATTCTCTTCCTAAGTTACTTGAAGTAATTTTTGATTAGACGCAAAATTAGATTATTTTTTTTAAACAAAATATATTTTCGTGATTTCTGGCTATACCGTGAACTTTATAGAAAAATTGTTATTAAAGGATATACTCCTTAATTTATTCTCTTCCTAAGTTACTTGAAGTAATTTTTGATTAGACGCAAAATTAGTTTTTTTTTTTTAAACAAAATATATTTTCTTGATTTCTGGCTATACCGTGAACTTTATAGAAAAATTGTTATTAAAGGATATACTCCTTAATTTATTCTCTTCCTAAGTTACTTGAAGTAATTTTTGATTAGACGCAAAATTAGATTATTTTTTTTAAACAAAATATATTTTCGTGATTTCTGGCTATACCGTGAACTTTATAGAAAAATTGTTATTAAAGGATATACTCCTTAATTTATTCTCTTCCTAAGTTACTTGAAGTAATTTTTGATTAGACGCAAAATTAGATTATTTTTTTTAAACAAAATATATTTTCGTGATTTCTGGCTATACCGTGAACTTTATAGAAAAATTGTTATTAAAGGATATACTCCTTAATTTATTCTCTTCCTAAGTTACTTGAAGTAATTTTTGATTAGACGCAAAATTAGATTATTTTTTTTAAACAAAATATATTTTCGTGATTTCTGGCTATACCGTGAACTTTATAGAAAAATTGTTATTAAAGGATATACTCCTTAATTTATTCTCTTCCTAAGTTACTTGAAGTAATTTTTGATTAGACGCAAAATTAGTTTTTTTTTTTAAACAAAATATATTTTCTTGATTTCTGGCTATACCGTGAACTTTATAGAAAAATTGTTATTAAAGGATATACTCCTTAATTTATTCTCTTCCTAAGTTACTTGAAGTAATTTTTGATTAGACGCAAAATTAGATTATTTTTTTTAAACAAAATATATTTTCGTGATTTCTGGCTATACCGTGAACTTTATAGAAAAATTGTTATTAAAGGATATACTCCTTAATTTATTCTCTTCCTAAGATACTTGAAGTAATTTTTGATTAGACGCAAAATTAGATTATTTTTTTTAAACAAAATATATTTTCGTGATTTCTGGCTATACCGTGAACTTTATAGAAAAATTGTTATTGAAGGATATACTCCTTAATTTATTCTCTTCCTAAGTTACTTGAAGTAATTTTTGATTAGACGCAAAATTAGATTATTTTTTTTAAACAAAATATATTTTCGTGATTTCTGGCTATACCGTGAACTTTATAGAAAAATTGTTATTAAAGGATATACTCCTTAATTTATTCTCTTCCTAAGTTACTTGAAGTAATTTTTGATTAGACGCAAAATTAGATTATTTTTTTTTTTCAAAATATATTTTCGTGATTTCTGGCTATACCGTGAACTTTATAGAAAAATTGTTATTAAAGGATATACTCCTTAATTTATTCTCTTCCTAAGTTACTTGAAGTAATTTTTGATTAGACGCAAAATTAGATTTTATTTTTTTTTCAAAATATATTTTCGTGATTTCTGGCTATACCGTGAACTTTATAGAAAAATTGTTATTAAAGGATATACTCCTTAATTTATTCTCTTCCTAAGTTACTTGAAGTAATTTTTGATTAGACGCAAAATTAGATTATTTTTTTAAACAAAATATATTATCGTGATTTCTGGCTATACCGTAAACTTTATAGAAAAATTGTTATTAAAGGATATACTCCTTAATTTATTCTCTTCCTAAGTTACTTGAAGTAATTTTTGATTAGACGCAAAATTAGATTATTTTTTTTAACAAAATATATTTTCGTGATTTCTGGCTATACCGTGAACTTTATAGAAAAATTGTTATTAAAAGATATACTCCCTAATTTATTCTCTTCCTAAGTTACTTGAAGTAATTTTTGATTAGACGCAAAATTAGATTATTTTTTTTAAACAAAATATATTTTCGTGATTTCTGGCTATACCGTGAACTTTATAGAAAAATTGTTATTAAAGTATATACTCCTTAATTTATTCTCTTCCTAAGTTACTTGAAGTAATTTTTGATTAGACGCAAAATTAGATTATTTTTTTTAAACAAAATATATTTTCGTGATTTCTGGCTATACCGTGAACTTTATAGAAAAATTGTTATTAAAGGATATACTCCTTAATTTATTCTCTTCCTAAGTTACTTGAAGTAATTTTTGATTAGACGCAAAATTAGATTATTTTTTTAAACAAAATATATTATCGTGATTTCTGGCTATACCGTAAACTTTATAGAAAATTTGTTATTAAAGGGTATACTCCTTAATTTATTCTCTTCCTAAGTTACTTGAAGTAATTTTTGATTAGACGCAAAATTAGTTTTTTTTTTTAAACAAAATATATTTTCTTGATTTCTGGCTATACCGTGAACTTTATAGAAAAATTGTTATTAAAGGATATACTCCTTAATTTATTCTCTTCCTAAGTTACTTGAAGTAATTTTTGATTAGACGCAAAATTAGATTATTTTTTTTAAACAAAATATTTTTTCGTGTTTTCTGGCTATACCGTGATTTTTATAGAAAAATTGTTATTAAAGGATATACTCCTTAATTTATTCTCTTCCTAAGTTACTTGAAGTAATTTTTGATTAGACGCAAAATTACATTATTTTCTTTAAACAAAATATATTTTCGTGTTTTCTGGCTATACCGTGAACTTTATAGAAAAATTGTTATTTAAGGATATACTCCTTAATTTATTCTCTTCCTAAGTTACTTGAAGTAATTTTTGATTAGACGCAAAATTAGATTATTTTTTTTAAACAAAATATATTTCGTGATTTCTGGCTATACCGTGAACTTTATAGAAAAATTGTTATTAAAGGATATACTCCTTAATTTATTCTCTTCCTAAGTTACTTGAAGTAATTTTTGATTAGACGCAAAATTAGTTTTTTTTTTTTAAACAAAATATATTTTCTTGATTTCTGGCTATACCGTGAACTTTATAGAAAAATTGTTATTAAAGGATATACTCCTTAATTTATTCTCTTCCTAAGTTACTTGAAGTAATTTTTGATTAGACGCAAAATTAGATTATTTTTTTTAAACAAAATATATTTTCGTGATTTCTGGCTATACCGTGAACTTTATAGAAAAATTGTTATTAAAGGATATACTCCTTAATTTATTCTCTTCCTAAGTTACTTGTAATAATTTTTGATTAGACGCAAAATTAGATTATTTTTTTTAAACAAAATATATTTTCGTGATTTCTGGCTATACCGTGAACTTTATAGAAAAATTGTTATTAAAGGATATACTCCTTAATTTATTCTCTTCCTAAGTTACTTGAAGTAATTTTTGATTAGACGCAAAATTAGATTATTTTTTTTAAACAAAATATATTTTCGTGATTTCTGGCTATACCGTGAACTTTATAGAAAAATTGTTATTAAAAGATATACTCCTTAATTTATTCTCTTCCTAAGTTACTTGAAGTAATTTTTGATTAGACGCAAAATTAGATTATTTTTTTTAAACAAAATATATTTTCGTGATTTCTGGCTATACCGTGAACTTTATAGAAAAATTGTTATTAAAGGATATACTCCTTAATTTATTCTCTTCCTAAGTTACTTGAAGTAATTTTTGATTAGACGCAAAATTAGATTATTTTTTTTAAACAAAATATATTTTCGTGATTTCTGGCTATACCGTGAACTTTATAGAAAAATTGTTATTAAAGGATATACTCCTTAATTTATTCTCTTCCTAAGTTACTTGAAGTAATTTTTGATTAGACGCAAAATTAGATTATTTTTTTTAAACAAAATATATTTTCGTGATTTCTGGCTATACCGTGAACTTTATAGAAAAATTGTTATTAAAGGATATACTCCTTAATTTATTCTCTTCCTAAGTTACTTGAAGTAATTTTTGATTAGACGCAAAATTACATTATTTTTTTTAAACAAAATATATTTTCGTGTTTTCTGGCTATACCGTGAACTTTATAGAAAAATTGTTATTAAAGGATATACTCCTTAATTTATTCTCTTCCTAAGTTACTTGAAGTAATTTTTGATTAGACGCAAAATTAGATTATTTTTTTTAAACAAAATATATTTTCGTGATTTCTGGCTATACCGTGAACTTTATAGAAAAATTGTTATTAAAGGATATACTCCTTAATTTATTCTCTTCCTAAGTTACTTGAAGTAATTTTTGATTAGACGCAAAATTAGTTTTTTTTTTTAAACAAAATATATTTTCTTGATTTCTGGCTATACCGTGAACTTTATAGAAAAATTGTTATTAAAGGATATACTCCTTAATTTATTCTCTTCCTAAGTTACTTGAAGTAATTTTTGATTAGACGCAAAATTAGATTATTTTTTTTAAACAAAATATATTTTCGTGATTTCTGGCTATACCGTGAACTTTATAGAAAAATTGTTATTAAAGGATATACTCCTTAATTTATTCTCTTCCTAAGTTACTTGAAGTAATTTTTGATTAGACGCAAAATTAGTTTTTTTTTTTAAACAAAATATATTTTCTTGATTTCTGGCTATACCGTGAACTTTATAGAAAAATTGTTATTAAAGGATATACTCCTTAATTTATTCTCTTCCTAAGTTACTTGAAGTAATTTTTGATTAGACGCAAAATTAGATTATTTTTTTTAAACAAAATATATTTTCGTGATTTCTGGCTATACCGTGAACTTTATAGAAAAATTGTTATTAAAGGATATACTTCTTAATTTATTCTCTTCCTAAGTTACTTGAAGTAATTTTGGATTAGACGCAAAATTAGATTATTTTTTTTAAACAAAATATATTTTCGTGATTTCTGGCTATACCGTGAACTTTATAGAAAAATTGTTATTAAAGGATATACTCCTTAATTTATTCTCTTCCTAAGTTACTTGAAGTAATTTTTGATTAGACGCAAAATTAGATTATTTTTTTTAAACAAAATATATTTTCGTGATTTCTGGCTATACCGTGAACTTTATAGAAAAATTGTTATTAAAGGATATACTCCTTAATTTATTTTCTTCCTAAGTTACTTGAAGTAATTTTTGATTAGACGCAAAATTAGTTTTTTTTTTTAAACAAAATATATTTTCTTGATTTATGGCTATACCGTGAACTTTATAGAAAAGTTGTTATTAAAGGATATACTCCTTAATTTATTCTCTTCCTAAGTTACTTGAAGTAATTTTTGATTAGACGCAAAATTAGATTATTTTTTTTAAACAAAATATATTTTCGTGATTTCTGGCTATACCGTGAACTTTATAGAAAAATTGTTATTAAAGGATATACTCCTTAATTTATTCTCTTCCTAAGTTACTTGAAGTAATTTTTGATTAGACGCAAAATTAGATTATTTTTTTTAAACAAAATATATTTTCGTGATTTCTGGCTATACCGTGAACTTTATAGAAAAATTGTTAGTGAAGGATATACTCCTTAATTTATTCTCTTCCTAAGTTACTTGAAGTAATTTTTGATTAGACGCAAAATTAGATTATTTTTTTTAAACAAAATATATTTTCGTGATTTCTGGCTATACCGTGAACTTTATAGAAAAATTGTTATTAAAGGATATACTCCTTAATTTATTCTCTTCCTAAGTTACTTGAAGTAATTTTTGATTAGACGCAAAATTAGATTATTTTTTTTAAACAAAATATATTTTCGTGATTTCTGGCTATACCGTGAACTTTATAGAAAAATTGTTATTAAAGGATATACTCCTTAATTTATTCTCTTCCTAAGTTACTTGAAGTAATTTTTGATTAGACGCAAAATTAGATTATTTTTTTTAAACAAAATATATTTTCGTGATTTCTAGCTATACCGTGAACTTTATAGAAAAATTGTTATTAAAGGATATACTTCTTAATTTATTCTCTTCCTAAGTTACTTGAAGTAATTTTTGATTAGACGCAAAATTAGTTTTTTTTTTTAAACAAAATATATTTTCTTGATTTATGGCTATACCGTGAACTTTATAGAAAAATTGTTATTAAAGGATATACTCCTTAATTTATTCTCTTCCTAAGTTACTTGAAGTAATTTTTGATTAGACGCAAAATTAGATTATTTTTTTTAAACAAAATATATTTTCGTGATTTCTGGCTATACCGTGAACTTTATAGAAAAATTGTTTTTAAAGGATATACTCCTTAATTTATTCTCTTCCTAAGGTACTTGAAGTAATTTTTGATTAGACGCAAAATTAGTTTTTTTTTTTAAACAAAATATATTTTCTTGATTTCTGGCTATACCGTGAACTTTATAGAAAAATTGTTATTAAAGGATATACTCCTTAATTTATTCTCTTCCTAAGTTACTTGAAGTAATTTTTGATTAGACGCAAAATTAGATTTTTTTTTTAAACAAAATATATTTTCGTGATTTCTGGCTATACCGTGAACTTTATAGAAAAATTGTTATTAAAGGATATACTCCTTAATTTATTCTCTTCCTAAGTTACTTGAAGTAATTTTTGATTAGACGCAAAATTAGATTATTTTTTTTAAACAAAATATATTTTCGTGATTTCTGGCTATACCGTGAACTTTATAGAAAAATTGTTATTAAAGGATATACTCCTTAATTTATTCTCTTCCTAAGTTACTTGAAGTAATTTTTGATTAGACGCAAAATTAGATTATTTTTTTTAAACAAAATATATTTTCGTGATTTCTGGCTATACCGTGAACTTTATAGAAAAATTGTTATTAAAGGATATACTCCTTAATTTATTCTCTTCCTAAGTTACTTGAAGTACTTTTTGATTAGACGCAAAATTAGATTATTTTTTTTAAACAAA
Source organism: Pterostichus niger (assembly GCA_947425015.1). NCBI lineage: Eukaryota > Metazoa > Arthropoda > Insecta > Coleoptera > Carabidae > Pterostichus > Pterostichus niger. The sequence continues at coordinate 43,002,705 of OX380335.1, read as the reverse complement.
ATATATTTTCGTGATTTCTGGCTATACCGTGAACTTTATAGAAAAATTGTTATTAAAGGATATACTCCTTAATTTATTCTCTTCCTAGGTTACTTGAAGTAATTTTTGATTAGACGCAAAATTAGATTATTTTTTTGAAACAAAATATATTTTCGTGATTTCTGGCTATACCGTGAACTTTATAGAAAAATTGTTAGTGAAAGATATACTCCTTAATTTATTCTCTTCCTAAGTGACTTGAAGTAATTTTTGATTAGACGCAAAATTAGATTATTTTTTTTAAACAAAATATATTTTCGTGATTTCTGGCTATACCGTGAACTTTATAGAAAAATTGTTATTAAAGGATATACTCCTTAATTTATTCTCTTCCTAAGTTACTTGAAGTAATTTTTGATTAGACGCAAAATTAGATTATTTTTTTTAAACAAAATATATTTTCGTGATTTCTGGCTATACCGTGAACTTTATAGAAAAATTGTTATTAAAGGATATACTCCTTAATTTATTCTCTTCCTAAGTTACTTGAAGTAATTTTTGATTAGACGCAAAATTAGATTATTTTTTTTAAACAAAATATATTTTCGTGATTTCTGGCTATACCGTGAACTTTATAGAAAAATTGTTATTAAAGGATATACTCCTTAATTTATTCTCTTCCTAAGTTACTTGAAGTAATTTTTGATTAGACGCAAAATTAGATTATTTTTTTTAAACAAAATATATTTTCGTGATTTCTGGCTATACCGTGAACTTTATAAAAAAATTGTTATTAAAGGATATACTCCTTAATTTATTCTCTTCCTAAGTTACTTGAAGTAATTTTTGATTAGACGCAAAATTAGATTATTTTTTTTAAACAAAATATATTTTCGTGATTTCTGGCTATACCGTGAACTTTATAGAAAAATTGTTATTAAAGGATATACTCCTTAATTTATTCTCTTCCTAAGTTACTTGAAGTAATTTTTGATTAGACGCAAAATTACATTATTTTTTTTAAACAAAATATATTTTCGTGTTTTCTGGCTATACCGTGAACTTTATAGAAAAATTGTTATTAAAGGATATACTCCTTAATTTATTCTCTTCCTAAGTTACTTGAAGTAATTTTTGATTAGACGCAAAATTAGATTATTTTTTTTAAACAAAATATATTTTCGTGATTTCTGGCTATACCGTGAACTTTATAGAAAAATTGTTATTAAAGGATATACTCCTTAATTTATTCTCTTCTTAAGTTACTTGAAGTAATTTTTGATTAGACGCAAAATTAGTTTTTTTTTTTAAACAAAATATATTTTCTTGATTTCTGGCTATACCGTGAACTTTATAGAAAAATTGTTATTAAAGGATATACTCCTTAATTTATTCTCTTCCTAAGTTACTTGAAGTAATTTTTGATTAGACGCAAAATTAGATTATTTTTTTTAAACAAAATATATTTTCGTGATTTCTGGCTATACCGTGAACTTTATAGAAAAATTGTTATTAAAGGATATACTCCTTAATTTATTCTCTTCCTAAGTTACTTGAAGTAATTTTTGATTAGACGCAAAATTAGATTATTTTTTTTAAACAAAATATATTTTCTCGATTTCTGGCTATACCGTGAACTTTATAGAAAAATTGTTATTAAAGGATATACTCCTTAATTTATTCTCTTCCTAAGTTACTTGAAGTAATTTTTGATTAGACGCAAAATTAGATTATTTTTTTTAAACAAAATATATTTTCGTGATTTCTGGCTATACCGTGAACTTTATAGAAAAATTGTTATTAAAGGATATACTCCTTAATTTATTCTCTTCCTAAGTTACTTGAAGTAATTTTTGATTAGACGCAAAATTAGATTATTTTTTTTAAACAAAATATATTTTCGTGATTTCTGGCTATACCGTGAACTTTATAGAAAAATTGTTATTAAAGGATATACTCCTTAATTTATTCTCTTCCTAAGTTACTTGAAGTAATTTTTGATTAGACGCAAAATTAGATTATTTTTTTTAAACAAAATATATTTTCGTGATTTCTGGCTATACCGTGAACTTTATAGAAAAATTGTTATTAAAGGATATACTCCTTAATTTATTCTCTTCCTAAGTTACTTGAAGTACTTTTTGATTAGACGCAAAATTAGATTATTTTTTTTAAACAAAATATATTTTCGTGATTTCTGGCTATACCGTGAACTTTATAGAAAAATTGTTATTAAAGGATATACTCCTTAATTTATTCTCTTCCTAAGTTACTTGAAGTAATTTTTGATTAGACGCAAAATTAGATTATTTTTTTAAACAAAATATATTATCGTGATTTCTGGCTATACCGTAAACTTTATAGAAAATTTGTTATTAAAGGGTATACTCCTTAATTTATTCTCTTCCTAAGTTACTTGAAGTAATTTTTGATTAGACGCAAAATTAGATTATTTTTTTTAAACAAAATATATTTTCGTGATTTCTGGCTATACCGTGAACTTTATAGAAAAATTGTTAGTGAAGGATATACTCCTTAATTTATTCTCTTCCTAAGTTACTTGAAGTAATTTTTGATTAGACGCAAAATTAGATTATTTTTTTTAAACAAAATATATTTTCGTGATTTCTGGCTATACCGTGAACTTTATAGAAAAATTGTTATTAAAGGATATACTCCTTAATTTATTCTCTTCCTAAGTTACTTGAAGTAATTTTTGATTAGACGCAAAATTAGTTTTTTTTTTAAACAAAATATATTTTCTTGATTTCTGGCTATACCGTGAATTTTATAGAAAAATTGTTATTAAAGGATATACTCCTTAATTTATTCTCTTCCTAAGTTACTTGAAGTAATTTTTGATTAGACGCAAAATTAGATTATTTTTTTTAAACAAAATATATTTTCGTGATTTCTGGCTATACCGTGAACTTTATAGAAAAATTGTTATTAAAGGATATACTCCTTAATTTATTCTCTTCCTAAGTTACTTGAAGTAATTTTTGATTAGACGCAAAATTAGATTATTTTTTTTAAACAAAATATATTTTCTCGATTTCTGGCTATACCGTGAACTTTATAGAAAAATTGTTATTAAAGGATATACTCCTTAATTTATTCTCTTCCTAAGTTACTTGAAGTAATTTTTGATTAGACGCAAAATTAGATTATTTTTTTTAAACAAAATATATTTTCGTGATTTCTGGCTATACCGTGAACTTTATAGAAAAATTGTTATTAAAGGATATACTCCTTAATTTATTCTCTTCCTAAGTTACTTGAAGTAATTTTTGATTAGACGCAAAATTAGATTATTTTTTTTAAACAAAATATATTTTCGTGATTTCTGGCTATACCGTGAACTTTATAGAAAAATTGTTATTAAAGGATATACTCCTTAATTTATTCTCTTCCTAAGTTACTTGAAGTAATTTTTGATTAGACGCAAAATTAGATTATTTTTTTTAAACAAAATATATTTTCGTGATTTCTGGCTATACCGTGAACTTTATAGAAAAATTGTTATTAAAGGATATACTCCTTAATTTATTCTCTTCCTAAGTTACTTGAAGTACTTTTTGATTAGACGCAAAATTAGATTATTTTTTTTAAACAAAATATATTTTCGTGATTTCTGGCTATACCGTGAACTTTATAGAAAAATTGTTATTAAAGGATATACTCCTTAATTTATTCTCTTCCTAAGTTACTTGAAGTAATTTTTGATTAGACGCAAAATTAGATTTTTTTTTTTAAACAAAATATATTTTCGTGTTTTCTGGCTATACCGTGAACTTTATAGAAAAATTGTTATTAAAGGATATACTCCTTAATTTATTCTCTTCCTAAGTTACTTGAAGTAATTTTTGATTAGACGCAAAATTAGATTATTTTTTTTAAACAAAATATATTTTCGTGATTTCTGGCTATACCGTGAACTTTATAGAAAAATTGTTATTAAAGGATATACTCCCTAATTTATTCTCTTCCTAAGTTACTTGAAGTAATTTTTGATTAGACGCAAAATTAGATTATTTTTTTTAAACAAAATATATTTTCGTGATTTCTGGCTATACCGTGAACTTTATAGAAAAATTGTTATTAAAGGATATACTCCTTAATTTATTCTCTTCCTAAGTTACTTGAAGTAATTTTTGATTAGACGCAAAATTAGTTTTTTTTTTTAAACAAAATATATTTTCTTGATTTATGGCTATACCGTGAACTTTATAGAAAAATTGTTATTTAAGGATATACTCCTTAATTTATTCTCTTCCTAAGTTACTTGAAGTAATTTTTGATTAGACGCAAAATTAGATTATTTTTTTTAAACAAAATATATTTTCGTGATTTCTGGCTATACCGTGAACTTTATAGAAAAATTGTTATTAAAGGATATACTCCTTAATTTATTCTCTTCCTAAGTTACTTGAAGTAATTTTTGATTAGACGCAAAATTAGATTATTTTTTTTAAACAAAATGTATTTTCGTGATTTCTGGCTATACCGTGAACTTTATAGAAAAATTGTTATTAAAGGATATACTCCTTAATTTATTCTCTTCCTAAGTTACTTGAAGTAATTTTTGATTAGACGCAAAATTAGATTATTTTTTTTAAACAAAATATATTTTCGTGATTTCTGGCTATACCGTGAACTTTATAGAAAAATTGTTATTAAAGGATATACTCCTTAATTTTTTCTCTTCCTAAGTTACTTGAAGTAATTTTTGATTAGACGCAAAATTAGATTATTTTTTTTAAACAAAATATATTTTCGTGATTTCTGGCTATACCGTGAACTTTATAGAAAAATTGTTATTAAAGGATATACTCCTTAATTTATTCTCTTCCTAAGTTACTTGAAGTAATTTTTGATTAGACGCAAAATTAGATTATTTTTTTTAAACAAAATATATTTTCGTGATTTCTGGCTATACCGTGAACTTTATAGAAAAATTGTTTTTAAAGGATATACTCCTTAATTTATTCTCTTCCTAAGTTACTTGAAGTAATTTTTGATTAGACGCAAAATTAGTTTTTTTTTTAAACAAAATATATTTTCTTGATTTCTGGCTATACCGTGAACTTTATAGAAAAATTGTTATTAAAGGATATACTCCTTAATTTATTCTCTTCCTAAGTTACTTGAAGTAATTTTTGATTAGACGCAAAATTAGATTATTTTTTTTAAACAAAATATATTTTCGTGATTTCTGGCTATACCGTGAACTTTATAGAAAAATTGTTATTAAAGGATATACTCCTTAATTTATTCTCTTCCTAAGTTACTTGAAGTAATTTTTGATTAGACGCAAAATTAGATTATTTTTTTTAAACAAAATATATTTTCGTGATTTCTGGCTATACCGTGAACTTTATAGAAAAATTGTTATTAAAGGATATACTCCTTAATTTATTCTCTTCCTAAGTTACTTGAAGTAATTTTTGATTAGACGCAAAATTAGATTATTTTTTTTAAACAAAATATATTTTCGTGATTTCTGGCTATACCGTGAACTTTATAGAAAAATTGTTATTAAAGGATATACTCCTTAATTTATTCTCTTCCTAAGTTACTTGAAGTAATTTTTGATTAGACGCAAAATTACATTATTTTTTTTAAACAAAATATATTTTCGTGTTTTCTGGCTATACCGTGAACTTTATAGAAAAATTGTTATTAAAGGATATACTCCTTAATTTATTCTCTTCCTAAGTTACTTGAAGTAATTTTTGATTAGACGCAAAATTAGATTATTTTTTTTAAACAAAATATATTTTCGTGATTTCTGGCTATACCGTGAACTTTATAGAAAAATTGTTATTAAAGGATATACTCCTTAATTTATTCTCTTCCTAAGTTACTTGCAGTAATTTTTGATTAGACGCAAAATTAGTTTTTTTTTTTAAACAAAATATATTTTCTTGATTTCTGGCTATACCGTGAACTTTATAGAAAAATTGTTATTAAAGGATATACTCCTTAATTTATTCTCTTCCTAAGTTACTTGAAGTAATTTTTGATTAGACGCAAAATTAGATTATTTTTTTTAAACAAAATATATTTTCGTGATTTCTGGCTATACCGTGAACTTTATAGAAAAATTGTTATTAAAGGATATACTCCTTAATTTATTCTCTTCCTAAGTTACTTGAAGTAATTTTTGATTAGACGCAAAATTAGATTATTTTTTTTAAACAAAATATATTTTCGTGATTTCTGGCTATACCGTGAACTTTATAGAAAAATTGTTATTAAAGGATATACTCCTTAATTTATTCTCTTCCTAAGTTACTTGAAGTAATTTTTGATTAGACGCAAAATTAGATTATTTTTTTTAAACAAAATATATTTTCGTGATTTCTGGCTATACCGTGAACTTTATAGAAAAATTGTTATTAAAGGATATACTCCTTAATTTATTCTCTTCCTAAGTTACTTGAAGTAATTTTTGATTAGACGCAAAATTAGATTATTTTTTTTAAACAAAATGTATTTTCGTGATTTCTGGCTATACCGTGAACTTTATAGAAAAATTGTTAGTAAAGGATATACTCCTTAATTTATTCTCTTCCTAAGTTACTTGAAGTAATTTTTGATTAGACGCAAAATTAGATTATTTTTTTTAAACAAAATATATTTTCGTGATTTCTGGCTATACCGTGAACTTTATAGAAAAATTGTTATTAAAGGATATACTCCTTAATTTTTTCTCTTCCTAAGTTACTTGAAGTAATTTTTGATTAGACGCAAAATTAGATTATTTTTTTTAAACAAAATATATTTTCGTGATTTCTGGCTATACCGTGAACTTTATAGAAAAATTGTTATTAAAGGATATACTCCTTAATTTATTCTCTTCCTAAGTTACTTGAAGTAATTTTTGATTAGACGCAAAATTAGATTATTTTTTTTAAACAAAATATATTTTCGTGATTTCTGGCTATACCGTGAACTTTATAGAAAAATTGTTATTAAAGGATATACTCCTTAATTTATTCTCTTCCTAAGTTACTTGAAGTAATTTTTGATTAGACGCAAAATTAGTTTTTTTTTTAAACAAAATATATTTTCTTGATTTCTGGCTATACCGTGAACTTTATAGAAAAATTGTTATTAAAGGATATACTCCTTAATTTATTCTCTTCCTAAGTTACTTGAAGTAATTTTTGATTAGACGCAAAATTAGATTATTTTTTTTAAACAAAATATATTTTCGTGATTTCTGGCTATACCGTGAACTTTATAGAAAAATTGTTATTAAAGGATATACTCCTTAATTTATTCTCTTCCTAAGTTACTTGAAGTAATTTTTGATTAGACGCAAAATTAGATTATTTTTTTTAAACAAAATATATTTTCGTGATTTCTGGCTATACCGTGAACTTTATAGAAAAATTGTTATTAAAGGATATACTCCTTAATTTATTCTCTTCCTAAGTTACTTGAAGTAATTTTTGATTAGACGCAAAATTAGATTATTTTTTTTAAACAAAATATATTTTCGTGATTTCTGGCTATACCGTGAACTTTATAGAAAAATTGTTATTAAAGGATATACTCCTTAATTTATTCTCTTCCTAAGTTACTTGAAGTAATTTTTGATTAGACGCAAAATTACATTATTTTTTTTAAACAAAATATATTTTCGTGTTTTCTGGCTATACCGTGAACTTTATAGAAAAATTGTTATTAAAGGATATACTCCTTAATTTATTCTCTTCCTAAGTTACTTGAAGTAATTTTTGATTAGACGCAAAATTAGATTATTTTTTTTAAACAAAATATATTTTCGTGATTTCTGGCTATACCGTGAACTTTATAGAAAAATTGTTATTAAAGGATATACTCCTTAATTTATTCTCTTCCTAAGTTACTTGCAGTAATTTTTGATTAGACGCAAAATTAGTTTTTTTTTTTAAACAAAATATATTTTCTTGATTTCTGGCTATACCGTGAACTTTATAGAAAAATTGTTATTAAAGGATATACTCCTTAATTTATTCTCTTCCTAAGTTACTTGAAGTAATTTTTGATTAGACGCAAAATTAGATTATTTTTTTTAAACAAAATATATTTTCGTGATTTCTGGCTATACCGTGAACTTTATAGAAAAATTGTTATTAAAGGATATACTCCTTAATTTATTCTCTTCCTAAGTTACTTGAAGTAATTTTTGATTAGACGCAAAATTAGATTATTTTTTTTAAACAAAATATATTTTCGTGATTTCTGGCTATACCGTGAACTTTATAGAAAAATTGTTATTAAAGGATATACTCCTTAATTTATTCTCTTCCTAAGTTACTTGAAGTAATTTTTGATTAGACGCAAAATTAGATTATTTTTTTTAAACAAAATATATTTTCGTGATTTCTGGCTATACCGTGAACTTTATAGAAAAATTGTTATTAAAGGATATACTCCTTAATTTATTCTCTTCCTAAGTTACTTGAAATAATTTTTGATTAGACGCAAAATTAGTTTTTTTTTTTTAAACAAAATATATTTTCTTGATTTATGGCTATACCGTGAACTTTATAGAAAAATTGTTATTAAAGGATATACTCCTTAATTTATTCTCTTCCTAAGTTACTTGAAGTAATTTTTGATTAGACGCAAAATTAGATTATTTTTTTTAAACAAAATATATTTTCGTGATTTCTGGCTATACCGTGAACTTTATAGAAAAATTGTTATTAAAGGATATACTCCTTAATTTATTCTCTTCCTAAGTTATTTGAAGTAATTTTTGATTAGACGCAAAATTAGATTATTTTTTTTAAACAAAATGTATTTTCGTGATTTCTGGCTATACCGTGAACTTTATAGAAAAATTGTTATTAAAGGATATACTCCTTAATTTATTCTCTTCCTAAGTTACTTGAAGTAATTTTTGATTAGACGCAAAATTAGATTATTTTTTTTAAACAAAATATATTTTCGTGATTTCTGGCTATACCGTGAACTTTATAGAAAAATTGTTATTAAAGGATATACTCCTTAATTTTTTCTCTTCCTAAGTTACTTGAAGTAATTTTTGATTAGACGCAAAATTAGATTATTTTTTTTAAACAAAATATATTTTCGTGATTTCTGGCTATACCGTGAACTTTATAGAAAAATTGTTATTAAAGGATATACTCCTTAATTTATTCTCTTCCTAAGTTACTTGAAGTAATTTTTGATTAGACGCAAAATTAGATTATTTTTTTTAAACAAAATATATTTTCGTGATTTCTGGCTATACCGTGAACTTTATAGAAAAATTGTTATTAAAGGATATACTCCTTAATTTATTCTCTTCCTAAGTTACTTGAAGTAATTTTTGATTAGACGCAAAATTAGTTTTTTTTTTTAAACAAAATATATTTTCTTGATTTCTGGCTATACCGTGAACTTTATAGAAAAATTGTTATTAAAGGATATACTCCTTAATTTATTCTCTTCCTAAGTTACTTGAAGTAATTTTTGATTAGACGCAAAATTAGATTATTTTTTTTAAACAAAATGTATTTTCGTGATTTCTGGCTATACCGTGAACTTTATAGAAAAATTGTTATTAAAGGATATACTCCTTAATTTATTCTCTTCCTAAGTTACTTGAAGTAATTTTTGATTAGACGCAAAATTAGATTATTTTTTTTAAACAAAATATATTTTCGTGATTTCTGGCTATACCGTGAACTTTATAGAAAAATTGTTATTAAAGGATATACTCCTTAATTTATTCTCTTCCTAAGTTACTTGAAGTAATTTTTGATTAGACGCAAAATTAGTTTTTTTTTTAAACAAAATATATTTTCGTGATTTCTGGCTATACCGTGAACTTTATAGAAAAATTGTTATTAAAGGATATACTCCATAATTCATTCTCTTCCTAAGTTACTTGAAGTAATTTTTGATTAGCCGCAAAATTAGATTATTTTTTTTAAACAAAATATATTTTCGTGATTTCTGGCTATACCGTGAACTTTATACAAAAATTGTTATTAAAGGATATACTCCATAATTTATTCTCTTCCTAAGTTACTTGAAGTAATTTTTGATTAGACGCAAAATTAGATTATTTTTTTTAAACAAAATATATTTTCGTGATTTCTCGCTATACCGTGAACTTTATAGAAAAATTGTTATTAAAGGATATACTCCTTAATTTATTCTCTTCCTAAGTTACTTGAAGTAATTTTTGATTAGACGCAAAATTAGTTTTTTTTTTTAAACAAAATATATTTTCTTGATTTCTGGCTATACCGTGAACTTTATAGAAAAATTGTTATTAAAGGATATACTCCTTAATTTATTCTCTTCCTAAGTTACTTGAAGTAATTTTTGATTAGACGCAAAATTAGATTATTTTTTTTAAACAAAATATATTTTCGTGATTTCTGGCTATACCGTGAACTTTATAGAAAAATTGTTATTAAAGGATATACTCCTTAATTTATTCTCTTCCTAAGTTACTTGAAGTAATTTTTGATTAGACGCAAAATTAGTTTTTTTTTTTAAACAAAATATATTTTCTTGATTTCTGGCTATACCGTGAACTTTATAGAAAAATTGTTAGTAAAGGATATACTCCTTAATTTATTCTCTTCCTAAGTTACTTGAAGTAATTTTTGATTAGACGCAAAATTAGATTATTTTTTTTAAACAAAATATATTTTCGTGATTTCTGGCTATACCGTGAACTTTATAGAAAAATTGTTATTAAAGGATATACTCCTTAATTTATTCTCTTCCTAAGTTACTTGAAGTAATTTTTGATTAGACGCAAAATTAGTTTTTTTTTTTAAACAAAATATATTTTCTTGATTTCTGGCTATACCGTGAACTTTATAGAAAAATTGTTATTAAAGGATATACTCCTTAATTTATTCTCTTCCTACGTTACTTGAAGTAATTTTTGATTAGACGCAAAATTAGATTATTTTTTTTAAACAAAATATATTTTCGTGATTTCTGGCTATACCGTGAACTTTATAGAAAAATTGTTATTAAAGGATATACTCCTTAATTTATTCTCTTCCTAAGTTACTTGAAGTAATTTTTGATTAGACGCAAAATTAGATTATTTTTTTTAAACAAAATATATTTTCGTGATTTCTGGCTATACCGTGAACTTTATAGAAAAATTGTTATTAAAGGATATACTCCTTAATTTATTCTCTTCCTAAGTTACTTGAAGTAATTTTTGATTAGACGCAAAATTAGATTATTTTTTTTAAACAAAATATATTTTCGTGATTTCTGGCTATACCGTGAACTTTATAGAAAAATTGTTATTAAAGGATATACTCCTTAATTTATTCTCTTCCTAAGTTACTTGAAGTAATTTTTGATTAGACGCAAAATTAGATTATTTTTTTTAAACAAAATATATTTTCGTGATTTCTGGCTATACCGTGAACTTTATAGAAAAATTGTTATTAAAGGATATACTCCTTAATTTATTCTCTTCCTAAGTTACTTGAAGTAATTTTTGATTAGACGCAAAATTAGATTATTTTTTTTAAACAAAATATATTTTCGTGATTTCTGGCTATACCGTGAACTTTATAGAAAAATTGTTATTAAAGGATATACTCCTTAATTTATTCTCTTCCTAAGTTACTTGAAGTAATTTTTGATTAGACGCAAAATTAGATTATTTTTTTTAAACAAAATATATTTTCGTGATTTCTGGCTATACCGTGAACTTTATAGAAAAATTGTTATTAAAGGATATACTCCTTAATTTATTCTCTTCCTAAGTTACTTGAAGTAATTTTTGATTAGACGCAAAATTAGATTATTTTTTTTAAACAAAATATATTTTCGTGATTTCTGGCTATACCGTGAACTTTATAGAAAAATTGTTATTAAAGGATATACTCCTTAATTTATTCTCTTCCTAAGTTACTTGAAGTAATTTTTGATTAGACGCAAAATTAGTTTTTTTTTTTAAACAAAATATATTTTCGTGATTTCTGGCTATACCGTGAACTTTATAGAAAAATTGGTCTTAAAGGATATACTCCATAATTTATTCTCTTCCTAAGTTACTTGAAGTAATTTTTGATTAGACGCAAAATTACATTATTTTTTTTAAACAAAATATATTTTCGTGATTTCTGGCTATACCGTGAACTTTATAGAAAAATTATTATTAAAGGATATACTCCTTAATTTATTCTCTTCCTAAGTTACTTGAAGTAATTTTTGATTAGACGCAAAATTAGATTATTTTTTTTAAACAAAATATATTTTCGTGATTTCTGGCTATACCGTGAACTTTATAGAAAAATTGTTATTAAAGGATATACTCCTTAACTTATTCTCTACCTAAGTTACTTGAGGTATTTTTTGATTAGACGCAAAATTTGATTTTTTCTAGATCCCGCAAATACACATAAAAAATGTCGGACACTGATGACTTCACCGGCCGATAAAACGGACACAGTTTTTGCGGTGAAACTTATTCTACGTCTAATCAAAAAATGTTTCAAATAAAAAAGTTTTATTTTGTTATTTCTTAACTACTTTAATTATACTTTTTTTCAATTAAGTTCTTCATATTGTAAATAATCGTACATATATATGAAAAATAAAATTGCAAATATTTCTTTAACTAAGAGATGAATTGAAAAATGTTTCAAATAAATCGTCTTAATTTTTTCATTCTCCGTCACATTTACTTGAAGTATTTTTCCATTTATTCCCCCCATTTCGAGATATTTACCTTCATATATAGTTCTCAAGTTGCCAATAGATGGCGCCAATAGTCTCGTTTGAAGATCAACAAAATATATTTTTGTGATTTCTGGCTATACCGTGAACTTTATAGAAAAATTGTTATTAAAGGATATACTCCTTAATTTATTCTCTTCCTAAGTTACTTGAAGTATTTTTTGATTAGACGCAAAATTAGATTATTTTTTTTACCTTCATACATCAAAATATATTTTCGTGATTTTTGGCTATACCGTGAACTTTATAGAAAAATTGTTATTAAAGGATATACTCCTTAATTTATTCTCTTCCTAAGTTACTTGAAGTAATTTTTGATTAGACGCAAAATTAGATTTTTTTTTAAACAAAATATATTTTCGTGATTTCTGGCTATACCGTGAACTTTATAGAAAAATTGTTATTAAAGGATATACTCCTTAATTTATTCTCTTCCTAAGTTACTTGAAGTAATTTTTGATTAGACGCAAAATTAGTTTTTTTTTTAAACAAAATATATTTTCGTGATTTCTGGCTATACCGTGAACTTTATAGAAAAATTGTTATTAAAGGATATACTCCATAATTCATTCTCTTCCTAAGTTACTTGAAGTAATTTTTGATTAGCCGCAAAATTAGATTATTTTTTTTAAACAAAATATATTTTCGTGATTTCTGGCTATACCGTGAACTTTATACAAAAATTGTTATTAAAGGATATACTCCTTAATTTATTCTCTTCCTAAGTTACTTGAAGTAATTTTTGATTAGACGCAAAATTAGATTTTTTTTTTAAACAAAATATATTTTCGTGATTTCTGGCTATACCGTGAACTTTATAGAAAAATTGTTATTAAAGGATATACTCCTTAATTTATTCTCTACCTAAGTTACTTGAGGTATTTTTTGATTAGACGCAAAATTTGATTTTTTCTAGATCCCGCAAATACACATAAAAAATGTCGGACACTGATGACTTCACCGGCCGATAAAACGGACACAGTTTTTGCGGTGAAACTTATTCTACGTCTAATCAAAAAATGTTTCAAATAAAAAAGTTTTATTTTGTTATTTCTTAACTACTTTAATTATACTTTTTTTCAATTAAGTTCTTCATATTGTAAATAATCGTACATTTATATGAAAAATAAAATTGCAAATATTTCTTTAACTAAGACATGAATTGAAAAATGTTTCAAATAAATCGTCTTAATTTTTTAATTCTCCGTCACATTTACTTGAAGTATTTTTCCATTTATTCCCCCCATTTCGAGATATTTACCTTCATATATAGTTCTCAAGTTGCCAATAGATGGCGCCAATAGTCTCATTTGAAGATCAACAAAATATATTTTTGTGATTTCTGGCTATACCGTGAACTTTATAGAAAAATTGTTATTAAAGGATATACTCCTTAATTTATTCTCTTCCTAAGTTACTTGAAGTATTTTTTGATTAGACGCAAAATTAGATTATTTTTTTTACCTTCATACATCAAAATATATTTTCGTGATTTTTGGCTATACCGTGAACTTTATAGAAAAATTGTTATTAAAGGATATACTCCTTAATTTATTCTCTTCCTAAGTTACTTGAAGTAATTTTTGATTAGACGCAAAATTAGATTTTTTTTTAAACAAAATATATTTTCGTGATTTCTGGCTATACCGTGAACTTTATAGAAAAATTGTTATTAAAGGATATACTCCTTAATTTATTCTCTTCCTAAGTTACTTGAAGTAATTTTTGATTAGACGCAAAATTAGATTATTTTTTTTTACCTTCATACAACAAAATATATTTTCGTGATTTCTGGCTATACCGTGTTTATAAATACAGTCACTATTATCATGATTGTTATGTATTCATTTATAAAAATTGACAAAAGTAGATATTTTGACAGCCAGCATAATTATTTCTTGTGGTTAGTTTGTTAGAGTTATTGCTTTACAAGCGAGAGTTCACGCTAAACTCAATTTTTATCATCTGAAATACAAGTTCATAATAATCACCTTCCCAAAATCTCTTTATAATTCTTATCTTCCCAAAAAGTGTTCCAGAATCTTTTTAAGATAGCTATTTTCTCTAAATGCCTTTTTAAACATTTTAGCTCCGCGAGAGCTGGTGAATTTAAAGCTCGCTGACTTCAACTTACAACTATTAAGATTCATTTAAGATAATTGTAACATCATGGTAACGCTCCAGCTTTACTGGCGAATCTGAGAATGTTTATTTAAACCTTGCTGTCGTCTTATTAGGAATAATTTGCTGTGCATCATAATAAATAAATGTATTCCGTAGAACCGGCCCGAACGTAAAACTAATGATCCGGGAAGAAATCGATGATGGCATCGTCGAAGACCACAAATTCGAAGTAACCATCTTCAATCTCGACCAAGACCAATCCAAGCTCTACGTCGGAGGCTATCCATCCTCCGCCAACATCCAAGACGATGTCAGGTATTCCACCTTCGACGGTGAGATTGAAGAGCTGGTGATTGATAACCAGCGAGTCGGGCTGTGGAACTTCAACGAGGGTGATAACCTCTTCGGAGGCGTACAGAGGAATAATTTGGTGAATGTTGACTCCAACACGAGATACAGGTTCAATGGGGTTATCTATGCCATCCTGAGCGCCAAGTCGCATCATCTGAGCACGAGGACGGAGGTTAGATTCATTTTTAAGACATCGGCGCCAGATGGGTTGATGTTCTTGATAGGGGATGAAGACTTGGGACAATTTATGGTGATTGAGATACGGGTTAGACAAGTTTGGTTCCAGGTAAGCCTTGTTTTTAGTTTATTATTTTACTTTCAAAAGTTATTTTGCTGTCAAACGTTCAAACTTATTTTAGAGAAAAATGCTTCAAATAAATCATACAGAAAACTATTTTAATTTTTGAAGAAACTTAGATAATTGGAATATCAGTCTAATTTATTTTAAAAAGTTACAATTTCGACGTTTCTTAGGGATATGTAACGTCTAATAATTGACATAAACAAATTGTGTAAAAAAACTTAACATAATTAGTCACAAATTAAAAGAATAAATAGTCAAAAATGTTAAAAAATTACAACTCTTAACAATTAACTATAAAAAACATTAAAAAGAACATTACAAAAATCATTATCACAGTTTTAAAACTAGTACTTGTACCTTGTACTAGATTTAAAACTGTAATAATGATTTTTGTAATTGATTTTGATTTCGACAAGTATATATTGATGTTATAGGAGTTAGAATATCTTGTAAAGGCTTTTCTGATAGCGAAAGTAGTGGTTTTTTGGGTCCTTGACAGGTTTTGATGCCTTCTTGGTGGGTTTTGGTACATCTTTTTCAACTTTCTGTATTCTAATTGTGAATACAGTTCCGGATAATCCATTTAAAAAGTCTAACAAGCTGGTTATATTTGTAACAATCGCAGTATGTTCATCAATGCCTACACAATTTTGTGGCAGAATTTTTCCTGGTCGTGAGATGATTAATTCTTCTCATTGGATCTCAAGTGTGCATTTGAATTGTGCAACTTTATCTACCGTATCCAGTAGTTTCACTGAATGATACATTTTATTTGTTGCCATACAAATTTAAGTATGAAGTACAAATAAATAGTTGAAACATTGGATGAAATAGATTTTTGTACTGGATTTCGTGAAATCGTAAGTCAAATTACATGGATTTTTACCTATCTGTGTTGGAAGTTTCGATTGAAAATGTCCAAAAATGTGTTTTCTTTGTCCAAACCAATCACATTCTCCGATTGCTGCTAGAGGGCAGGGATGATCTTTGAATTCACAAACCAATTCGTGGTTGTTTCTGTCAAATGGAATGATTTCGTTACATCCATGAACTTTGTACTTGCTGAATATATATCTTTTCCTTCTTTAACGTAGCACTTTCCACAAATTGTTAACCCGTTGTTTTTGAGATAAACTGGACTGCAGGATAAATAATCTTGACAATTGTCACATTTTAATTGTTCTAAAATATCTGCAGGAACCTCCATTGCTACACCTTCGTAATAACTAGAATCACTTGTTATTATGTCCAACTTATAAATAGAATTTGATATCCTTATAAGTATTTAAAATAGATAAAGTGCAAACAAAGCATTTCGACATATGAGCTTGTGATTAAACTTATCAATTTAATTATGAGCTGTAGCTCTCCTGTGCTATTATTATGATGCAGTTGTATCATCGTGGTATTGTTATCGCGTCACTAGCTAGTGTTCGAGGATTCAAACTTGTGCAGTGTAGCAAAGAACTAAATTAATTTATACTTTGTTACAGATCTGATGCAAGTGAAGTGCCTTTACGGTTCATGTACGGCGACATGTACATCGGCGGTCTGCCGACCGGGTTCATGGCAGTGTCGGGCGCCGTGGCCTCGTCAATACTGTTCTCCGGGTGACTTGGTGACGCGACGCTGAACGGTCGCGTCGTAAACTTCGCGAACTCCACGGACAAGCGTGGTGATATTCTTGGACAATGTGTTTTGGATAAGGCTGATGATGGGGACATTCCAGTGAGTCTAAGCATACATATTAGCACTTAAAAGAATTATAGAACATTGTTCCATTATTTTATTTTTATTTCTAGTTCCTAAACTGGACAAAGACGAAGGGAAATCATGGGATTCACTGACTACAACTACTGCAGCATTTATGTTGAAACCAGGTACTTTTTAAAAATATATTTACATAAATATTGTTTCCAAGTATTTCTAAGATGGCAAAAAAATCCTGCAATTACTCCAAAGAGAGTGGTTCTAGTAAAACTTAATTTTTCAGTCCTTAAATTTGAAACATTAGTTTTAGCAGTACAAATATTTAAAAGATGGCAGCAGCTGTCAAGCTCAGAATTGAAAAATCAATACTTGTTGCATTCCTGCGCTAATTGACTTATGAATATGATAGTTAGTTCACTATTTTGGCTTGGGAAATGGTGGCGCATTAGTATCGATCGATATTTTGACCAATTCTACCGCCAAAAATTAAATTTTAAATTTAGTTTAAATAGATAAAAACAAATCAAATGTTTGGCAGCCATATTAATAATTGTATATGGTCCTCTGTTAACCAGACAATACTCTTTAATAAACGGACACACTGTTTAACGGCAACTATTTACAAGTACACACATTCAATTATTAACTGCCAAAATGAACACTGTAGGCCCCGAACTATCAGTTGCATTCATTTCGAACAGTTGTAGCATTATGGTAGCGCTGATGCTTCATTACCAAGATGATGATTTCAACAAAAGTACAGCAGTCTCCCAAGTGATTCTGCTTTCACTATAACTACGATGACTATATTTTTTCGTAAAAATAAAGGATAAATCTAAAATGTTCATAATAATAGAAAAACCAATTGTGTTTGTAACAAAATTTAATTCTTGCGTATAATAGTTACTTTTCTACGATTGTGCGAAAAATCAATGGGATCATAAATAAATCAACATTTATTAGTATTTTTTTTTACATTGATTGGATTGACTGATCTGTGCAAAAATAAAAATCATTAGAAATAAATACTTTGTCAACGGTCTCAAGATGAGTCCGAGGCACAAGGTCTATTAAAGGCAATTACAAGTTGTTTCTTTTTCTAAATATTACGATTTCTTTTCACTAAATATTTATATTTATTTACTTATTACTAAATTATAATAAAAAAACAAATATATTTTGTGATATTCAGTTTATTTATTTGTGAATATACAATGTGTATTTTAAACATAAAAAGCCTGGTTCAAGTTTCTTGCATGACTTGAGAGGAAAGAAACTGAACCACTTCCTAGGAATTCTCCTACGCATATCTCGAACATACACGCGCTAATCGAAAAACCTCCGCAAAGACGATTAGCAGAAAGTTGGCTTTCTTCACTGCTGCAACAACAAATTACAAATTATATTAATCATCTGTAAAAGAAATCATTAGAAATAATTACTTACAAGAGAAGTGAAGCGAAGACACTCGTTTGAAGGTTCCGTGAAGATCAAACTCTGGAGCTCCAGCTGAAGACTGTAGACGATGATCTCCGACACGTAGAGTTCCCACGAAGCTCCCTGAAGGCTCCAACACACGACCGCTTCTCACTTCATTCTTCCTTCCATTACCTTACCGCTGTGGAGAGGAACAATTAACACATAAAAACAAAAACAAAGATCCCGCGATGTCCAACGGAGGTCGACAGCTCGCTGCAGCGTTCAATTCCACCGGTGAAGACAGCTCTCTCCATGAACCAATCCCTCGCTGCTTGTAGATTCCCACGAGCAGGATCCAGCGGTGGTAGCTCTGAAGATCGCACGAGTCTGAAATTAAAACAAGCAAATTAGTAATCATGCGTGAAGATTTACAAACTTTACAACTTAATCTAAGATTATATTTACTATACCTGGATGAGTTCTTCATTGATCTGCAACAGACAAAAACAGAAAAAAACAAACGAATTAGTAACAGAGAAATTGCAAATTTACAAATAAACTTACGTGTTCCAAAATATAGGTTTTCTTTTACTGAAAGAAATACATGGGAAATGGATTAAACAATAACTAAAACTAACATGCCTCAACATACCACACACCCCACACACCATTCACACCACACACACCATTCACACACTGGTTCTTCACAATCATTCCTCCTCTTGTGCTGAAATAAAACGGATGAGTGCCCAAAATGAATCTAATCTACAAACAGCAACCGATGTGTTGACTGTTTTAGCAAAGTAAAATTCATTCAATAAACAAATTGGATTATTCCGAATCCCGTTTATAGCGTAAGTACGCGATGCAAGCTGCCTGGGCACGGGTTGATAGTACGAATATGTCACTATCAGGGTCATATGTCAGCACCCTCTCACCCACCAGATTTACTATAAAGCTTGTAAATTCTGATATATACCCCTCCATAGCCGTTCTTGCATTTAACCCGGCAGGACCGTAATATACCCTATGTAGCCTATCATGGTAATCGCATCACAAGCAGCTGGGGGCAATCGAGAGGTCCCCGAGGTCCAAGGGACCCGCGGACCAGCGATTGGGGCCAAATGGCGTCTGTCTATCCGCGGGTAAACCCGCGAACAAACGTATAATGACTTACCACCGGAATCCTTACCATACATACCCGATGCAAACAAAGGGTCTTTACTGCCATCGCCGCTATTCTGCAGTGTACCCTACCATGAACAGACGTGATATACACCTGCACAAGCTACGTTATAACATTGCAAATCTTCGCGAAAATTGCCTACCTATCCACGAGAAAAACGTGCCTGCAACCTGTGTTGCTTACAGTAATTAATTAATATTGATAAGACACTACATAGCTGGGCAAGCTATTTCCCAAACACCAGCCACCATAACCAAACAAAAATGCAAAACTAGCTAACACTGACCCCCCAAATACAAAAATTTTGATTGATTTTAACTTAATTTGGAATATTTTAATAAACATAGTTGCGAGAACAAACAAAAATATAATTTAAGCAGCAAAGAAACGTGGCGTTTCCGAACACATCAGCCTCGCAACAAAATGTACTGTCGTCAAGTGTCTTCTGACGAATTGACCAATAGGAATCGTTCAATTCTAATTCGCTCCAAATATGCAACCTATAGCATTGAAAAGTTACTAAATTATCAAATGTCAGAAAAATATTAAATTTATTTTAAAAAATAATAAATATACTATTATGATAGCTAATTTTTCAAGGATTGTGGATATTTCTCTTAAAAAAAATTCTAGGACTTGTAGTTTTCGAGATATTTGATTTAAAAAAATGCTCTTTCCTTTGACAGTTTACATATATGAAATCGTTATTTTATCATAAATTAATGATATTATTATTTCTACATGGTTGCTACATAATAATTAAACTAAATCAATTAGTTTCCCATGCCTCTATTACATAAATTTAACATTTCATTTAAAATTTGAATGCCCAATCCATATATCAAAATAATCATTTTTTTCACTTTAATACTTCTATTAAACTAATAAATCATGATAAATAACGATTAACTACTTATTTAAATACTTTTACAACCCCTCATTAGTGCTAATTAAGTTTTTATTAAAAATTTAAATTTGACAAACAATAACCTCCATCAATTTTAAGACCACATCAGTTAAATTTCCAAATTGCGATTTAATCATATTTCTGAACATAAAAAACTATACAATATATAATGCTACAAAGTTTTATTAACATCATATTTAAATTTCCATGAAAAACTCTAGGAAGCAAAGCTTCTTCTTATGATTAGTAACATCAGTTTTTAGATTAGGTGTCAAAAGATATGTGTGCTCCATTTTATTATATCATATTACATTGTTCAACAATATAGAGCTATATTTCAACAAACTATCATAATAAAGTGTATATTAGAAAAGTGATTATTATCTTGCAGTTGAAATATCATCCTCCAGTTTTTCTCACTATTGAATTCCAATCAAATTTTCATTGAAAATACATTGTTTGAAATACCCACAAACAAACTTTAAATAAGATTTATACAATATTAACTTCAGAATCAACGAGAATCAATTCACCTACAATTCTGTCTTTCATGAAAGAAATGGATTGCGGTATGTAGGAATTCTTAACATTTTAGGAAGAATCTTCCGATTTTATTTAACGATATATAAGAACCATAACAGTATCTTAGAATGAAAGTATGGAAATCAATCTTTAACAAGATTGGATTATTTAGATGGCTGTCTTATTCAATACAAAGAAATATTTATGACAGATATAGCACAATGGTAATTAATAAATTGAATATAAATAATATGTTTTTATTTTAGACGAACCAAAACGTGACGATCGCTCTTTAAAAATCCGAATACCTCGCTTCAAAAACAACCGTCCGTCCATTATTCATCGAAAGATCGGAAGTTCAAACGCTTTCTCCGCCAGTTTTACTTCCAGAGGTCGGAGAACCCGACGAACCACCTCCAGAACCATAGCCAGAATCAACAATAATAACCAAAAAACCTCACAACTTAGTTCCAAGTACCAAGTCCTCCACGTCGGATCGGGAGCCTGTGTGCTCTGTCGATGGTTTCTGGAGAGATTGAGAATGGATATCGGTTCCAAAGAATCAGCAGGTTGAAGTAGAAATTTGAGCAAAGAGAAAATAGTCATTTCTTGGATCAGAACTTTCTAGTATATTTTGTAGATATCTACGATTAATATTCTTTTTGGTGATAAGAAATACTAATTTTTGAATGATTTGAAAGCGTTTGTTTAGCATATAGATTGACGTTTAAATTCTTGATTACTTTACTCTTCCATGCAACATATATTCCACATAACTAAATAACTTGTCCATTTTCAGAAAACCTACTCGCCATTCAGCGGCTGCCTGCGCAACCTCATAAAATGCATTGATTGTACCAGCCAGCATGTCGGCAGATAGTCCCACCTCAGCGACGGCCACCAGACATCAAGAAGGGGTAAGAGATTA
The DNA here is from genome assembly GCA_947425015.1 of Pterostichus niger. Taxonomy (NCBI): domain Eukaryota; kingdom Metazoa; phylum Arthropoda; class Insecta; order Coleoptera; family Carabidae; genus Pterostichus; species Pterostichus niger. The sequence goes on along the minus strand of OX380335.1, from coordinate 42,980,543 downwards.
TTTCAGAGTGTTTTAAGCAGATTTGGAAGTGTTGGTGACAGCATTCTTCGCGTAGTCATAGTTATAATACAGGGTCTGGAGTTGGTCCCACGCTACCCAGACCGAGTAGCGGTCAGTTATTTAATAACTAAACAAATCTATACTTTCTTACAGATCTGATGCAAGCGAACAGTCTCTACAGTTCATGTAAGGTGATATGTTCATTGGCGGTCTGCCGACCGGGTACATGGCATTATCTGACACTGTGGCCTCGTCGACACCGTTCTTCAAGTGTCTTGGAAACGCAACGCTCAACGGTCGCGTCGTAAACATCACGGACAAGCGTGGTGATTTGCATTCCTGTGAGTATAAGCATACATATCCGCACATAAATTAAACAAAATTGTTCCATGATTTTATTTTTAGTTCCTAAACTGGACCAAGACGAAGGGAAATCATGGTATTCACTCAGTACAGCTACAGACATATTTATGGTGAAACCAGGAACGTTTTTAAAATACATTTATATAAGATAGTTCTCTACCAAAAAAGAAAAAAAAAATCCTGTAGTCTCAAAAACATTCCTAGCAAAACCAAAGAAAGTGATTCCAGTAGAACTAATTCTTCAGTTTTTAAATTTGAAATATTAGTTTCAGCAGTACAAATATTTGAGAGGAGGCAACAGCTGTCAAGCTCAGAATTGATCAATACTTTTTACATTCCTGCGCTAATTGGTTTTGGAATGCTATAGTTATTTCACTATTTTGCCGTGGGAATTGGCGCATTAGTACCGATTGATATTTTAATTCTAATGATTAGTTGTACCGCCAAAAATTAAATTTTAAACTTGGTTTATAAAAAAACAAATCGATTGTTTGGCAACCATATTAATTATTTAATAAAGACACTTTATTCAAAGTGCCAAAATGAACACTGTAACATTATGGTAGCGCTGATGCTTCACTAGCAAGAGTTCTATGATTTAAACAAAATTACAGCAAGTCTCCAAGTGTTTCTGCTTTCACTATAACTACTATGACCATACATTTTAAAAATAAATGTTTACAATAATAGAAATACATTACAATTTCTTTCTACTAAATACTTATATTGATTTGTAATTACTCTTATATTATAATAAAAGACAAGTGTATATTTTGTGCAATTTATTTATTTGTGAATATACTACAATGTTTATATAAAGCCTGGTTCAAGTTTCTTGGATGACTTGAGAGGAAAGAAACAGAACCACTTCCTAGGAATTCTCCTACGCATATCTCGAACATACACGCGCTAATCGAAAAACCTCAGCAAAAACGATTAGCAGAAAGTTGGCTTTCTTCGCTGCTGAAACAACAAATTACAAATAATATTAATCATCTGTAAAGGAAATCATTACAAATAAATACATACAAGAAAAGTGAAGCGAAGGCACTCGTCTGAAGGTTCCATGAAGATCAAACTCTGGAGCTCCAGCTGAAGACTGCAGACGATGATCTCCGACACGTAGAGTTCCCACGAAGCTCCCTGAAGGCTTCAACACACGACCGCTTCTCACTTCATTCTTCCTTCCATTACCTTACCGCTGTGGAGAGGAACAATTAACACACAAAAACAAAAACAAAGATCCCGCGATGTCCAACGGTGGTCGACAGCTCGCTGCAGCGTCCAGTCTCCTCCATGAACCAATCCCTCGCTGCTTGTAGATTCCCACGAGCAGGATCCAGCGGTGGTAGCTCTGAAGATCGCACGAGTCTGAAATTAAAACAAGCAAATTAGTCATCATGTGTGAAGATTTACAAACTTTACAACTTAATCTAAGATTATATTAATTATAAATAAGTACCTAGATGAGTTCTTCATTGATCTGCAACAGATAAAAACAGAAAAAACAAACGAATTAGTAACAGAGAAATTGCAAATTTTCAAATAAACTTACGTGTTCCAAAATATAGGTTTTCTTTTACTGAAAGAAATACATGGGAAATGGATTAAACAATAATTAAAACTAACATGCCTCAACATGCCACACACCATTCACACCACACACACCATTCACACACTGGTTCTTCACAATCATTCCTCCTCTTGTGCTGAAATAAAACGGATGAGTGCCCAAAATGAATCTAATCTACAAACAGCAACCGATGTGTTGACTGTTTTAGCAAAGTAAAATTCATTCAAAAAACAAATTGGATTATTCCGAATCCCGTTTATAGCGTAAGTACGCGATGCAAGCTGCCTGGGCACGGGTTGATAGTACGAATATGTCACTATCAGGGTCATATGTCAGCACCCTCTCACCCACCAGATTTACTATAAAGCTTGTAAATTCTGATATATACCCCTCCATAGCCGTTCTTGCATTTAACCCGGCAGGACCGTAATATACCCTATGTAGCCTATCATGGTAATCGCATCACAAGCAGCTGGGGGCAATCGAGAGGTCCCCGAGGTCCAAGGGACCCGCGGACCAGCGATTGGGGCCAAATGGCGTCTGTCTATCCGCGGGTAAACCCGCGAACAAACGTATAATGACTTACCACCGGAATCCTTACCATACATACCCGATGCAAACAAAGGATCTATACTGCCATCACCGCTATTCTGCAGCGTACCCTACCATGAACAGACGTGATATACACCTGCACAAGCTACGTTATAACATTGCAAATCTTCGCGAAAATTGCCTACCTATCCACGAGAAAAACGTGCCTGCAACCTGTGTTGCTTACAGTAATTAATTAATGTTGAAAAGACACTACATAGCTGGGCAAGCTATTTCCCAATCACCAGCCACCATAACCAAACAAAAATGCAAAACTAGCTAACACTGACCCCCAAATACAAAAATTTTGATTGATTTTAACTTAATTTGGAATATTTTAATAAACAGAGCTGCGAAGTACAAAAATTAAAAATATAATTTAAGCAGCAAAAAATCGTGGTGTTCCCGAACACGTGAACTTCGCAACAGAATGTATTGATTTTGGAACGTCATCATTTGTCTTTTGACCAATTGACCAATAGAAATGCGTAAATTCAAATTCACTCCAAATATGCCACCTATATAAATGAAAAGTTACTAAATTATCAAATGTCCGAAAAATATTAAATTTATTTAAAAAAATAATAAATATACTATTATAATAGCTAATTTTTCAAGGATTATGGATATTTTTTCCAAAAAATTCTAGGTCTTGTAGTTTTTGAGATATTTGATTTAAAAAAATGCTCTTTCCTTTGACAGTTTACATATATGAAATCTTTATTTTATCATAAATAATGATATTTTGATTTCTACATGGTTGCTACATAATAATTAAACTAAATCAATTAGTTTCCCATGCCTCTATAACATAAATTTAACATTTCCTCTGAAATTCGAATGCCCAATCCATATATCAAAATAATAGTTTTTTCGCTTTAATACTTCTATTAAACTAATAAATTATGATAAATAACGATTTACTACTTATTTAAATACTTTTACAACCCCTCATTAGTGCTAATTAAGTTTTTATTAAAAATTTAAATTTGACAAACAATAACCTCTATCAATTTTAAGACCACCTCAGTTAAATTTCTAAAATGCGATTTAATCATATTTCTGAACATAAAAAACTATACAATATATAATTCTACAAAGTTTTATTAACATCATATTTAAATTTCCATGAAAAACTCTAGGAAGCAAAGCTTCTTCTTATGATTATTAACATCAGTTTTTAGATTAGGTGTCAAAAGATGTGTGTGCTCCATTTTATTATATCATATTACATTGTTCAACAATATACAGCTATATTTCAACAAACTATCATAATAAAGTGTATATTAGAAAAGTGATTATTATCTTGCAGTTGAAATATCATCCTCAGAGATAGTACTGTTCCAGTTTTTCTCGCTAATGAATTCCAATTAAAAAATGCTGTGTATTATTATTATATAAGACTAATGAATTAACATTTCAAGGTTTCATTTACTCATTAATTATATATGTTCATTATGGTCAAGTTAATGACCCCATGTTCTAATATCATACATTTCATAAGAGTTTAAGAATAGAAGGGATTTGAATAACAAGTAAATTTAAATTACGTACCTAGCAATAGTTTCCTTCTTCTAGCACACTGCGACTCTGTGTGAGTCCAAGGTTCATTCGTTTGAATATTTTTCCTGTGAAGTAACCAGGGAACTAATGGTGTAGCGGGATTGTATACACCCGCCCGGAGATTCAAGTGACTGGATAGCATAGAAAATGTGTTGCTGATCGCCGAACTGCGATGCCGAATGACGTCACGGTGTCGTCCAAGTTTATCACTTAGAACGTCGTGTTTTGCGGTTCATACTAGCTGATGTAATTATATTGGTTTCACGCTGTGACTAGAATTCAAATAAATATTATTTTATCGATCCGAAATATTACTACCTAAATAAATATTTCAGCTCGCTTGTACCTAATTATGGGTGTTTTACTTTGCAAATGCATTTGTTATGTTACGGTCGCTGATGATAATGATGCTTATCACTCAAGTTCTGCAATTGCAGCTTTATTATCACGGCATCCAGTAGTAATAACTGTGGGCAAAGTGCAGGGTTCATATTATAACTAATTTATGTCAGGCAACAGACTCTACAGGCCCGCCTATAGCCTGAGTGTATCGGGATTGTATGCGCACAGAGATTTCAGTGACTGGGCAGAAAGGAACATTTGTTGCTGATCGTCGACCTGGGATGCCGTTGACGGCCTGACACCGTCCGAGCTTGTCACTTAGACGTCGCACTCGCGATTAATACTATCTATTGTGATTATATAGTTTTCGGGCAGTGACTAGAATTTAAATAAATATTATTTTATCGATCCAAAATATTATCTCTAAATTTTCAAAATTAATTACTCCTGTAATAATTGTTGTGAAGGGTTGAAACTAATTTTAAAGGGTTCAGGATGCATTTCTACACGTTCTTAATTAGAAATTGCATATCTTCAGGTGGTTACAATTACATGTTTAAATAATATTTTTATTTGTAAAATGTTATACGTTTACGTTCCAGTTTCATGACTAACTATATATCAATTTTTGACAACTTAAGAAATAGATTAAACACATAGCCGCTAACAATTAATTCATATCTTTATTAAATCCACCTAGCGGCTAACTAGCATAGATGTGTTTAATCAATTTCTCACTAAATTTCACTTTAATTCTGTTCTTAAATGTCATATAACAAAACGTTACTTTTTCTTTTAATTTCTTTAATTATTACTCAAGGAATACCCCTCTCCCCTTGGTGTTTTCCGATTTTAGTGCATTTTTCTCTAAAATTCTTAATCGTAGGAATATTTTAACAAATATTTATATACATATGTATTTTGATCCAATAAGTCCACTGATAAAATCCCCAAATGCATATGTGTTATAGATTTTGAGACAATGTTAAAAACCGTTTTTTGACAATTTTTTGCGGAAATTTGAAATAAAAATTAAATAACTTTGTCTATGAGTTAATTGAAATCCCCAGAAATTCATTGCAGTTGACCTCATCATATAGCGTTTAGTTTTTATGACATAGCCTCGAGAAAATACAAGTTACTAATTTTAAATGTTGAAATTAATAAATAAATATATAGATTATTTAAAATAAAAACAATGATAACGAAAAATGTATGTAGTTGTAATCGAAAATATACAAAGTATTGCAGATACTGCAAATAATAACTTTTACATATAGATCTCTTCTATGAACCTGTATAATTTTACAGGTCTACGCGCTGTAATTACTCATTTACTTAATTACCATAAATATCTAAAAGTGTCATTCACATAGGTGAAAATAAATATCCTATGAAAACGCGCGCAATTAACATCTTTGTTCCACGGAAAACGTCAAATTTACGATGATATGTGATAACGTAATTGTTAACTTTTCGTAGAAATTGTAGAAAAATGTTCAAATCGTTCAAGGTTTATTTAATTAATCAATTTAACTTATTAATTATTTATTTTTTCTATTAATAAAAACCATGATGTTCTATATACATACTTTAAGATTAATCAATTTGGTTTATTGTTAGTAACATCTAACAAAAACAATATTACTATTTACAATGTACAGTCCCTAATTTAACATAAAGTATAAAAATATATTCGAAATATATATATACATATATATAATTTTGTAACCAAAATATTAATTTAAATGTAATAATAATAAAAGAGCAACACTATAACAAAAATTTGTATAAGAGCTAATAATTTAAAACCATTTAAAATAAAATGTTGTAAACATCGATTTCGAAGTGATTGCACTGGAAAGTAAAGGTGGATTTGAACATGTGCATATGAAATTTGAAATCGATGTGAGAATTGTAGGCAGGATCATCGGAGAGCTGCTGCGAGAGAACTACACACAAGACGGTGATCATTTGATTTGCGTGGTAAGTGGGCGATGGTGCACCTCGCCGTTGATGTAGTAATCCGACACTTTGGTGCTGGTGCTGGTACTGGGGTATGTGTGCGTTGATTTAGAAGCACCATTTACCAAGCCATTTTTCTTCGCTGCAGCCGCCGCCGCCGCCGCCAGTGCTGCGCGATGCTTTCTGTGGTACGCCTGCTTGTAAAACTCGTTAAACAGGAAGAAGAACATGACAGCATGCATGCCGATCCACCAGACGAAGGCGCGCGGATAATTACACTCGATGAACAGTAGTTGAAATGCGTGCACCATGATTGCAACGAACTGCACCATTTGCAGCGTGGTGAGGTACTTTTTCCACCACAGATACGGTTGCATACGAGGCCCGAATGCGCTCAGTAAGTAATAAGAGTACATGACGATGTGCACGAAGGTGTTGAGTAGGCCGAAGAACGTGCTGTGGCCGCCCGGCGTGAACTTGACGCCGAACCACACCGACATGGGCATGCATCCATGGTGAATCACGTGCAGAGTTGACACATGGTCGTTTTTCTTGCGTAACACGAAAAATATCTGCAGACAATACACATCAATATATTGAACAAGTCACAATATTATTTCATCTCGATTACTTACCGTATCGAAAAATTCTGTGAATTTAGAAAAGTAGTACCACCAGCATGCGTGCACCATCTACACAAACATCATATTTATATAAATCATCCATCAAACAACATCTTGTCAAGCAAAACTAGTTGTTAATAACTCTTTGTCAACTACTACAAAAACAAACTAGTAAATAAATAAAAATGAAGAATTGAAAGTGATTAAAATAGTATATTCTTACATGATGTGCAAGGTGTTGCATCCTCTCTCACGGCAGTAAGGTAGGAATTGAAATAATTATCAATAGATTGAGTTTGTTGTGTGTAGGTATATCGTATTGTGTGTTTAAGAACTGTTAATGCGTTTAAGCTAAAGCAAGCAAAATTACATATCGAAGCATTACAGTGATTGTAATAAATTTGGAACAAGACGAAACGAGTGGATTACGTTGACATCGTCACGCTCACGCTGCTACGTGAGTGATAAGTACTCACCCGAAGCGTGCTAGGGTGGTTCGAGTAGTCCACCGGTTGGCATCGATAACTGTAAAATCCTGTGAGCCACCCAGACATGCCTATCTGCAAGGAAGGAATTCACCTACTTTATTTGGCTGCATGTCAACTTTGCAACCATACGTGTATTAGTAACAGAGATATATACATCACTTTTTTCTTTATTTACATACAATCTCAACCACTCTACGTACTCTTTTATTTTACTATTTGTACACGAAATCTACCATATTTAGTAAACCAAGTAAATACTTGTAGATAATGAAGTAAATAGGTATTTGCTCCAAGCCAGCCATTGAACCGTCACCGAGAAGTGAGTAGTACTTAGTTGATCTTATATTACAAAGAGGTAAATCAATAAGTAGTGCGATGTGTATGTAGTGTAAGTATCTATCAAGTCTTGTCGCCCACTTGACTTACTCGAATCGCTGTCACAGAGTTCGTCGTGTCCACGGGCTGACACCGGAAGCTGTACTCTGACAACCAGCCGCCCATCAAACACTGCCATGTAAATATAATAATGTGCGCATTAGGAAAGAGTGCATCGCGTTCAGTGTTACGTTCCCGTATCGTCTGAGCCCGAATCACAATCCATTCATTCACAAAAAATATTTCAATCTCATCATTATCTAAACTTTCAACTGACAGCCTTAAACGAATTTGCTTCGTTTTCGTACTAGCGATAATCAAAATACAACAAAATTTCACAAATATTACGCGTAGTCCTTCTTCTATTCAAGCATTATTTTCAAATATTATATTAAATATCATCTTACCTCATAAAATAACCATGCGCTAAATATAACTTGGAATAAATTATAAACTATGAGTGTGTTTTTAAACTGAAATGGTTTCCTATTCTCCATTAACCGTGGTCCCAATACCTATAAATAAACACAGATTGTTCAAATATCAACACTGGCGGATTATTTATTAGCTGCATACGTACCTTTACAAAATATATATATGACAAACATACCGCCAATGTAGGAAATGGACTTGACATTAGTGGCCAATTTGCTGTTCTAGGATCTGTAAGTAAAAATCAAACATATCTCATTGATATTGACAAGGAAAGCTCCTTCCATGTTTGAGTTACCTCCAGTTTTATTCATAAAGTCGTGCATGGTATCTATATACCGAAATATGAGTGCCATATTGATCTGAAACAGAATTTTTCAAAAATATTATAGGAATAAAGAATAGATATTTTATGTACAGATGTATTTTTGTAGTGTGGTTTGCGGTGTATTGGCTTGGGCTGCACCTGCTACCTTGAATCACTAGCGGAATTTGCATAAAAGTCAACGAACACGCAATTTTGTCATTACACAGCACAGGAATATATGTACATTATAACCATCTGACCTCCACTCCGTCTTACGTGAAATTCAGTAACATCACTCGCACTTTTCTGTCCAAGATACTCGTTCGTTTATTATCAACTGACTTTCATTGAACAATCTGACCACATCTACATCTGCAAGACAATTCATGGACAAGTTTCAAAAAACTACATCCTTTGAAAATCTTTGTAAAGTAGATAATAATACCTATGTCCCAAATATAAATATCAAGGTTACAAATGATAATTTTCTAATATTCATTTCATTAATTATTAAAAGTACAAGTTTTGAAAATATTTGTATGTCAAGTGTTGTTAATATTCTACTGGTGTAATGTAAACGCGTATAAAGCTACAACCTTACATAGCTCATTTGAAATTCTATAAACAAGTACGTTTTCACAAGTAACTAATCACTCAGATTGTCTCTAAAATCTAAATTGGCTGAATAGGTTTTCGGTTCGGTAGCAGGTGAACCTTGGTTAGTTGGCGGTCACTTCAGCATGACCTGTCGACTTTACATTATGCACTTCGAAGGTACGGAAATGAATTGCACATATTTTCCTTCGGTTGGTCCGCAATTATACTTTTAAATTATTCAAGAAATCATACACTTGCAATACTTAATTTGTGTTCATTTACGTCAAATACATATTTAGAATAACAAATACAAAACATATTAATGTATTAAATCAACTTGATGAATAACAAAAGTTTAAGGTAAAATGCATGAGCGGCAGAGAGACACGGAGGCCGCGTATCCTGTCTCCGCAAGGTCGAGGCAACACCGCCAAGGCCCCAAATTTCACTTTCTTCTTTACATGTTCAATGCTATCACGATGTACAGTTACAGAAAAAGACCAACCACTTAAATTCACGTATGTCGAATCAAAGGAATTATGAATTTAGATGAAACAAAACAGAAAAGGATAGATAGAGTGGCAGTCAAGTGATGTAACTGAACATGCGACACCGGTAGAGTGTCGCAACACGTACTATTACGTAGTGCTAACGCACAACAAAGCTATTTCGGCTTTAATTTTATTTTATGTAAACGTTGGATAGAGATTTTTTACATGTTATATAATTATTTAACAAACACAATACCAACATTCATTTGGCGTCAATCATCAACCATATAATTACAAACATGAAAGAAATACAAGTTGTTCTTTATTAGTTATAGGCAAATCGCAGCTGACAGACGGAGATGAGCAAGAAGAATACAACAGAATTATTTCATAACTTGTAGTAGAAAGTCTTATATCAGATGATTTCTTTTTCAGTACATATTCAAACGATACGACTTTATTATTTTATCTTGTAAGTAGGCATATTTCATTTCTGAACAATAATCAAGTGATATGATTCTGTGATTTTAAGTAGCTAAATGTGACTTGCAATTCTTAAATTTGAAAATTAAACAAACATTTAGTTCTTGTTGGAATTTCGATTACTTGAAAAAGATCTTTAAACTCTATATTCGAAAAACGCATTTTATTCTCCGGAAAATAAACTAGTATTTTTGTTTCTATCATATGATAATAAACTAATATTTAGATTTTTTTATTAGAATCGATAGTAGGCAAAATCATACAATAACAATATTAATATCTTGATTATAATTCAGACGGTCAGATATAATTTTTAATTAAGGAAAAATTGCGAGAAAAGCTCCATATGAATGGCTATATAATTATTGCACTTTTATACCAATATAATCGTTTCGGTGTAATTTTGAACAATATTTTTTTATATGTTTTATTTATAACGGTACCTGCGATGTTTTCAAAAATAAAAATGATTTCTCCTATCTGTGATTCTGGTACAAATTCTAACATTTTGGTTGAATAGAAATTTATTGATACATACATCAGATCATCCTTGTTGATAAGATATTATATTTGTGTAATTTATTTCCTATTCAGCAAAATGATTGAAGTGTTAAATTTCAATACGGTTTGATGTTTATAAAATTGCTTTGTTTTCTAGAAAGAAACGAAATGTATGACAAGTTACATAGTATAGCAGAAAGTGAGATTCGTCTCGTCAAGGCGTACAAGTATATAATTTATTGAATGACAATGACAAAAATACTGCTCTGTGCAGTGCTTCCACTTTGCCATGTAACACCTACAATTTCGCCACACGTTTGTTGAGCAACATCATTTCTCGAAAGTGAAATGTATTGGTAAATATCTCCCTGACGTAACACTAGGTACTTTTTTTTCAAAATAAAATCAACAAAACAAAGTGGCTGATACAATTGTTAACTAAAAACCACATATTATCTTTCATTCATTTCGTAAAAAATAGGTGTGACAGTCTGCCGTAGTAGATCTCGGTAAGTGATATATTTATGCGCGTAAAGTGCGGTACCAGCCGTCAAATCATGTCTCGCAAAAATGTTAGTGGAAAGGACGGATATATTGTTTTTGTTTCTGATACCGAAATTCAAAACTTTTAATAACTTTGTTTACAAATTTAATAACTTTTTTATATATGGTGTCAACTTTTCGAGAACCATTTAAAATATAAAATCTATTAAATTAAAGTTGTTGCATTAGTTGTTCATTTCAATAAAGAACTTGTTTTAAAAAAAAATACATATATCACTAAATATGAGCAAAAAAAAAATTATTTTAGTTTTCAAATAATCATATATTGTGAAAAATGTTTGATATCAAAAATATAGTTATGTATTTATGCTATTTGACCAGTAGCGTAAAAAGTTATTTGTTTTTAGGGCTCATTTCTGAGATATGACATATTTAAAAATTTTTGAATGGAACAAATAGTAAAAAATGCCTATTTTTTTCTAAATTAAACCACGGTTTGAAATACTTAAACATCCAGTAGAAGACAATCAAGTACTTATAACTGAACGTTAAAAACGTTGTCATTTTAAATCTTGAACAAATAAAATCAGCATTACTGCGTTTGACTTAATATTTCACATAAATGTAAGACATGTGAAACAATTACTTTCTTTTATGAAACCTGAACCAGAATATATGAAAATAGTTTTGTAACATAAACCGGTTTTTTTATACAAAATAATCACATCATAAATAAAATACTTGTCGACAAACATACGTAAGAAATGCAAAATTTCAACAAAACAATAATATGGTTTGATATACCCGTAATTGAAATATCTATAGATACAAAATTAGAACATTCTAAAATAAAATGTATTCAGTAGTAATGACCTGAAAATGATATTTAAAAAATTGGCAGTAAACTCGAAACAGAACTTGTGTAATTCCAAAATAGTTACAGTACAAGCAGACGTTTTAGTTGTAATAAAAAATGAACTGCTTGCGTTATAAACATAATTATTGTCTAAAAAAATGATGTTATTATTATAGTTGATTATGAACTAAATGTGAACAAGTTGACCTACAATCTCATGTCTGAATGAAAGTTGACCATTTCAAGGAAAGTTTGCCTAATGAACGCATTTCACTTTTTTAATCTACACTTGAATCGATCTTCTGCGAGCAAATCTCGGTCGTTGACGTAACTGTGTTATGTATGCTGCATGCAGGTGGAAGACTTGTACTTTTCTTGCACTTAACATTTAGAAATTAGTCGCTCAATGGAACTGGACGATATTTGTTACAGTAGTGAAATGAGATGAGGCGAGCTAGTAACTCTGAATACTCACATGTATTTGGGGTTGGATTATCTATCACAATGTATTTAGTTTTAGCACACAGATCCAGATCACAGAATGCACATGTGTAGTGGAACACTGGCACCTTGGCGAAGGCACGGACACGGAATGAACTGGAATGAAGAACGGATCGGACACTACAGTAACAGTACGGCCACGTGACACGTCACAGACTTGCAATAGACTGACTGCCGGCAGCATACACCGCTGTTATTTAAGAGGAAGGAGACCACGTGACCAAAGCACCACGGGAATGTGTTGTATGAAGAATACAGTTTTGAGTGCATACATCACACACGATATCTACTTCCACTACTATCTTGACGTGATTTTAATATACCTGCCTTCATGATGACATACGTATGTACCTTGGTCCCGTGCTGTCCTACAGACAATGACTACAACATCATTTTATTTACAGATACATGTCAAATCAAATGTCGCATTTTGCTACATTTTCGTTCAATTTATAAATTCATGAATTTTTATATGTATTATAATTATTGCACTGTATTTAGACCGGAAATACATATTTTAACGGAAAATTCAACCCAAAAACATAAAATCATATTCGCATTTTGCAGAAAACATTAAATATTTTACGGAACACTAAATGTCCTTTTATTTATGTAAAAATACATAATACAATAAATACTGGTAATAAGATAAAATGAAGAAACTATTTTAAATAAATACCAGTTAAGTTTTCTTTCTGCATGCTGTTATATTTTTGCATATTCATATTTTCCATTTACATTTAAAAAAATGAAAATTTATTTAATTTCGCTTATAGCACCACCAGGGCATTATGTTATCTAAATGACTAGAATGTAAAAACGTACAACAGCTTATTCCTTACAATGTTTTTTTGGATTCTTAACAAATATCCTTAATATTATTTGAATTCTGATGAATTAAAAATGTTGATTTATTCATATGCGTAAATACACAAGTATTGCATACAATTTCCTATTGCGTATACAAATAATATCTTCGTATTATAAAATCGAAGTAAATCACATTATTAGATTACTTTAGAAATATTATAAATATTTTAAACAGCATAAAAACACTTTCTTTTAATTTGCCAAAAACACTTTCTAATTTGAGCAATGACTTTCTTAATTTTTTGTATAAAAATAATTAAAATGGAGCAATTTATTTCGAAACAAATGATATAAATTTGTATGGTACGTATTGAATATGAACAGGTTTTTTTTCAGTTGAAAAGATGTTAAAGAAATGGAAGGATAGATGGGTATGTCATTACATAAATAATACTATATTATTGCTATTCATTTGAGTATACAAACGATTGAAAGTTTCCATAGAACAATGATTTTTGCTTCTTATGTGTATACCTATATGAACACTATATATGACGTGTTCTGTGTCCGAGATTGGAATAATGACTGAAAAACCCGGCTTGCTATGCACAATGAATATTCTTCTAATGTTTTGTTAATACACATAATTAAGACTCAAGTTATCTCAGAGAGCACATTTACATTATTGTCTGGAAATTTTCGTGTTTTAATAAAACTGGTATTTTTGCTGCATTCCACTATAATCACATGTTTCTGTGTACTATATTCCTTCGATTCGTATATATTACGACTTATTTCTTTTACGATTTACGTAAAGTTATTGTATTCTATTGTAACATCGTCAATGCTTTATGTATTATTCAAACATTCAGCTAAATAAGTAATAATCAGTTTTAATTAGAAAATACGAGAAATTTAGAAAAGCAATTTATGCCCCGAAAGTTGTTGCAGGTGCAAATTATGGTCTGTTCAAAATTCCAATAAATTTTACGAAGAAAAAAACTTTCCATACTCTACTGATGTCACATTGTTAATTATTTTATGTATTCGCAGCATTATAAAAGTTTGTAAAAATAGGATTTTATTTTCAATAATTACTGTCTATTTATTTTATGTGCTTGCTTCTAAATGACAACAGACAATACTAAAGAAAATTAACACTTGTTAGTTATTGCTTATTGGTAAGTGAATACAAGATATAATATATGGCGCAATATTTATCTACACATTTCAAAGTAAATATGTATTTAAATCTAGCTAAAAATAATCCTTTCATATAAAAAACAATTCATTTTTACAAAGTCCAAGTAAAAACTAACTAACCTTGCTAAAAGTAATACTTTATAATACATCAAGATAACGCACATTTTTAAACAATGTTAAAAAAGAAATCTAAATAATATTGCTTTAATTACTCTAAGGGCGGCATTCATAGCAAGATTGCATTTATATGAATATTATTGTATGTAACATAAATAAATAAATATATTAGCACCCTTTTTACCCATGAATGCGCATAAATTGCATATGTACAGTCCGACTCGATACTAATGAGCCATCTACCCCATTAAACGAATATTTGTATATTCGCTACGGTGATGATAACATCATTCTGAAAGATTTTATCATGTCGTGCCGCTGGCTACATTATAATCATTATTTTTCGTAATGACAAAACATTTGAATAAGTTGTTATTTGAAGCACTGTGGCTCTATATATCGTGTTTATCAGTTTTAAAATATCAAATTTAAGAAGATTTAACACTTACTTATCATGTATAATTTCATTAATTCATTATTTCAGTGATGTTTTTATTAATTTGACATTATGTCAAATATAAATATTAAATTTACTTCTACCACTAATAATATCTTTGAGGGTTGATAATTGCACTTGACACACATAAATATACCATTTACCGCGATCTGCTACGGCAGAGTAGCACAATATACCACAGCCAATAATGGATAAACGGCGTGATGATATATTTATGATAATTTTTGCAGGTATTTTGAAGAATTTTAGTTTGGAGAAATTTGTGAGATGTTGAAGACGGCCGCGTCTTCGGATGGCTCGAGGCGCGCACCAGCGAACAAAGAGCGCTCATGTCGTTGCATAACCCTTACATAACACGGCAGCGACGCACTGCACATCGCTGACCCAATTACCTGCAAATATTTTAGTATTCGTTTTGGGTAACCGAGGCTCGGTGGCCACTAGGTGCTCAGCGCAGATCGTTGAGTGAAAGTTTTCTTTGGTCTCAGCTCAATAAACGCGGACGCGCCTACAGGTAGCCACTTACACAGCCTCTTGCTAATTTTTGCAAGCACTTCTGCATTGCCGTTATCAAAAATAGCGATAAACATTCATTCAAACTCAATGCTATAGAAGAATAGTATCTGTGGGGAAATACAACTACATCTATGTGAAATTATGAATATTCATATTTAAAAGTTAACTCATTTATAATTAGGGAATACATGTTATTTAAACAACTAGCTTATTGTTTTCTTTTAGGTACATTCCAATACCATTTATATACGAATAATTGGAAAATTACCATTTTTATTAATGAACAATGAAAATAACGATTTGCATTTATTTCATATATACATTAGGTACATCTGACTAGTCCAACAACCGGATATTGTTAATAATTTTAAATTTTTTTAACATACCATTAATAACATTTGGTAAGAACGCAAATGCCAAAAGTTATCCGAAATTAGAATAATTCAAAATTATGTTATTTTGCTTGGTATACCGGATGTCTACTTTTTTTTCCGAACATAGGAAATTCAATGTTAAAATTTTCATTTAGCGATATCTCTTTACCTATTAATTTTAGAACAAAATTGTACGGAAGATAAATGTTCAGAATGAAAAACTGCATCCATAGAATACAAGTTTGTTGTTAAATTGTCTTTTATGTCCGAGTTAGAAGCAAAAGAAAATACACACTTTAAAGTAATTATCAGAGTGCCACTCTATGGATGCAGTTTTTCATTCTGAACATTTTTCTTCAGTACACCTTTGTTCTAAAATTAATAGGTAAAGAGATATCGCAAATAAAAATTTTAACATTGAATTTCCTATGTTCGGAAAAAAAGTAGACACCCGGTATATATTATTCCCATTTACTAATTATTTTTATATAACATTTTATTACTCAAATATCCAAAATGAATTTAATTAGCAAAACGGGACATAGCTAAGTTGTTTGAAAACCATATTCCATATGTCCGGCAGTACGGTGGTATGATCAGCGATGCGGTATTCGAATCCAACGATCCCGAATTCAAGTTTGATTCAGGCTAAAAATATAAATATATCATCACGCCTTATATCCATTACTGGGTGTGGCACCCTGCCGGCGCAGATTTCGGTAAGTGATATATTTCTTCGCGTGAAGTGCGGTTACCAGCCGTCGAATAACGGCCCCCAAAAATGTTAGTGGAGGGGGAGCCACAGGAGTAAATTTAAATTGGTGAAAATTGTTTGTCGCCTGAGGGGATCGAACCAGGGTTCTCAAGAACCACAGGCCGACTCGATACCACTCAGCCACCTACCCCATAAAAATATACTAGGAGTATAACATGAAAACCAGACTATAGTCGTTTAATTCTTCATGCTTAACTACAAGTGGTAAACAATGAAATTATTTTTTTATGTCAGTAATTATATTTTATGTTGCATGTATTGTAACCGAAATAATCGAATTTAAAGTTTTTTAAGAATTACCTTTTTATAGTGACAGCCGTGGAATTGAAATAATATAACAAACAAATATATAACAGTCAGAAAAGTTTGATTTCTAACTTTTCTTCATGTGAATAATTAAGCACTTTCAATTATGATATGACGACAATAACTTTTATTATCACTTACATAAATCACAAATCCATTCAAAACTAAACTTTTCTGACAGGTAAAATTCCACAACTATCGCTTTAAAGAAGCAATTTTTATAAAATTTTAAATCCGATTATTTTGGCTACGAAACGTACAAAATAAAATATGGCTAGTGATTTAGATGCAGAATTGAATTGTCTACAACTTGTATTTGAAACATTTTCATCTAAAATTAACTTTTCACTTTTGCACAAGGAAAAACTGATTTACCATAACAAATGCATATGGCCATGATTTCATATTACACCCCAAACTCTGGATCGATGAGACGGACTCTAACTGTACAGAGTAGTATAAATAAATAATATGATTAAAACTTATTAAAAAGTTTGCATAACTGACCTTAGAGAAAAAAATAAGTGATAAGTAATTTGTGTATCTTGTCTCGCCGAGCGATCTGTCAAGAGAGCAAAATACTGGTGAGATCGCGTGCCGCCAGCACTGCATGGAGGTCGTGTAGGTGGTCTGGACGTGAAAGTACACACATTGAATATGTTCTAATTAAACTCTTATACTTGCTCAGATAGTCCACACCATGATTAATGATAAGAAATAAAATATAAATCTTAATGTTTACCACGATTTTGAGACAAAAACATCGGGATAAAATATTGATTTATTCATATTATTAGAATATAAAATAACGCTTACAAATGTAGGTAATTTGCAAGACACGTTTATGTAAACACCCCGACGAAAGTTAGAAACCCTTCTGTCCTACATCCAAACTAGACGTTACCCTAAAAAGGGACAAAGGGAAGAGGAAAACAACTCTGATTCCATTCAGCACAGATCATCCCCTGAGTGGTAACACTCTGCCAGATCAAAACTTACTTCTATGTACCCTACTGTTAAAAAATATACAATGCGCCCCCTCTCCGAGACGGCGGTGTGGGATAGACCAGACTAGCGGTGTGGCTAGGGTCGTGCGATGAGGCTGAACGCCGCACTGGTCCGCTGCCCAGCCCCTCTGCACACAGCGACAACGAGAGCAACGTTTCAAATCAACAGAAGTGCGCGCTCTGTGATCTGCGAGTGACTCATCCAGTCACCTGGAGCAGACCTAGCTTTGGAAGAGCTGCAGACTAGACCGCTACAGACAGTTTGTGTCGGCGCCGGGAACTCAAACGTTACGTTAGACCATTAACCGCACAAGGTAAACAAACTATATTTATTTGCTACTCAGACTAACAGAAACTTAATCACAATTACAGTAAAGGGAAATCGTATTTTTTGTTGATTAAAGTTAAAAACAGCAACATTGCAATTGATAAATTCTTGTTTGGTCGACGTGATTTCTTAGTAAATATAAATGCGCGGCAGAAGAATAATTGTTTTATATACGCGAATCTAGATAGTATTTGAAATGTAAGTTTTCCCGTGCTTTGTAATGTATATAATATGATATGTGAGCGACGTATAGAGTTACGTGTACATGCAGGTACCGACAGAACGCACGCGAAACCCAGAGAAGCACTTGCAGAGCATGAGCCGCGTCTAACCACATAACACGATATCCCATGGTAACTTAATATATTCACTAAGAAATATACGTGGAACGAAAAAATCGCTGGAAGCTAATATTGATTCGCATTTAAACGGAAGTGTAGCGCGGAGATCAGTGTCATTCGTATCAAAACCCTCTTCTGTAGCGGACAAGTTTGTGAGACAATGCGAGGTTTATAGTTATTTCGCCATGTGTGACATGAATTTTCTACTTAAGTGCAAACCGTTTAGAATGATGTTAGTCTGAGTGAAGGTGCTCCAGGCACCAGGTATACTGCTGCCACCGTCCGACACGAGGACTGCTTTCATGTGGTGGCAAGATTGTCTCGATATGTCTAGCACCATACGAAATCAGTTCTTGTGCGACTATTCTTCCAATCAACACATTTCACTGTGAGTTATATTGTACAAGAAGCATCAGTTTACAGTATGAGGCAATACAACTGTTTGTCATTGTGTATTGGGTAATTATTTATCAAATATAATAAGTTACTTTATAGATGATGTCCGTACTCAGCAATCCATCATGATGAACAACACATCACACACATCATTACGAATTTCGCAGTCTTAAATTTCACTGTAAAATCACAGGTAAAAATAAACACCCAAACACTAGAAACATCACATCACAACTAACAAGATATGTTACAATTTGCCTTGAGTGAAGCGGTAGCGGGATACAGAACAATGTAACGGGAAACACATAAAAAATAATTTTATTGATAATAATGAGAATCCTACAACAGTGTGTAACTGAAAGTAAAGTCAACAATGGGCGCATTCCTTTCATAAAATGCTAATCTCATCTCACGCTGAGATGTCACTACTAACACTTGTTGTGTCCGGCCTCCGTTAAATTATACGTTTGTACGAAATAGTTAATATTAGCACATAATAAATACTAAACACAAGTAGCTCAGGTATTAATGAGTTTATATACAATTAACACTAATATATACATGTAATTAAATAGTCACTGAGAAAAAAAATATATATGCACATTTAATAAAGCAGCATTAGATAAAAAGTCAGGAATGATGACAGAATGAAATCTGAAAGTCGCGATAGTTACACTCACATTCACATCGGAATCGGAAGAGTCTCAACTAACACTACTTGTTCTCTATTCATGCCGGTGTCACACTTGCATAGCAAACAATCTTATTTTATTTTTATTTGCTCCATCTCAATTACACTACATCTTACACTGGAATCCAAACCAAACTGCAGCATCAGATTATAATTAATCAAATTATTTAATCGATAAAATTTTTAAAAGTAATCACAACAATATTGATCAATTCAATTTTTCTTATAGTTAATCACAAAATGTATAATTAATTTTTAATATTTATCAATGTTCGCCTATTCGTTAAGGATCAGTCATTTTATAAACTTGTATTTTTGAAGTAACAAAATATATTAAAAAAATTATTACCACGCCTTTTATCCATCACTGGGTCAGGCACTCTATCGTAGCAGATTTGCGCACGAGCTGCGGTTAACGGCCATCAAATCTAATATGCTTATTAATCGATAAAAATACACATTTAATCATAATCGCAGTAAGTGAATTCAGTTTTTCTTGGTTATATCAGACTGTCTCCAATTTATAAATAAAAATGCACAATAATTTAAAATTAGATTCGTTTTTAAAATCTAAATAAAATAATGTAATAATATGGCAAGTGTTAACACCGACACAACAGAATAATAAAATGTAATGCAGATGTCCACAGCACATCTGACAAAACAAGTAAATAATATAAAATGACACATGTTGGAATATGTATTCTCTAATAATGCCAATGACTGCATTGCGATTGATGTACCTATGATATTTCAGTCTGGGGGTTAGAGCGACACGACGGTAGGCTTTTCGCTGGCCGGCTCGGGGTCCTTCTGGTTTAGCTTCAGCCACGTGTCACCCAACGCCTTAGCGAAGTGGTCGTCCACGGACAAGCCGGCCGCGTCAGGGTCTAGGACAGCGGTGGACAGCGGCACCGGCGGCGACTCTGGTACGGCTATCTTGTTGTTGTTGAACAGCATGAGGTAGTCTTTCCCAAGCGAACGTCGAAAGTGCTCGTCGATGATTGGGTCGCACATGGAGATGCCTGCAATCACACATCATCAATACAATCATAATTATACACATACAAAAATATGTTATTTTTCAAGTTTTAGTAAAATGCGACTATAATTCATTCCAAATAAAAATGGCACTTTATAGGCGACCAGTTATACATCTAGAATTCAAATTTTTCCATCAATCGTGATAAAACATAGTTTTTTATTGACAATTCAGCATAATAATACATTTACAGAATAGAAACTTAAAATTAATATTTTTTTGTTGATTTGTCTTTTAACTAATCAGAGAATAGAAATGATTGACTCTTTCAAACTCCATTATCCAATTTAAACTAGAATGGACTATAGACTGTCAGTAGCTTGTGACGTCATAGTTTGGAATTTCACGACTGGTTAGTTTTAAAGTTAAATAACTCTGGTAAAAATTATCAGAAAATTATAAAATAAACGAGAAAATATAGCTTGAACATTTATTTTTTGCTTCCTACATTTTAAATTATTAACATTTATTGATGTAAAAATTACAACAATTTATAATAAAAATGAACCAGTTTATCATCATTTTTAGACTACATGTATAAAAAATGTATAAATATGGTACATTAAAATTTATATTTTATAATTGTACATTTGTTATTTAACTTTAAAACAAATATAATTTTAAATGTAGATAATTTTGAATTACGTTTTCATTTAAATTAACAAAAAAGAAATTGATTATAAAGTAATTAAAGTAGGTTTCAAAAATGATTTGAAAATATGAAATATATCCCATTGAAGTAATGTAGTAGTGAGTGTAAGTACCTGATGGCAAGTTGTGTGGGGCAGCTGGCGGCGTGGTGGGAGCTTGCGTGATAACCGAGGGCCGGTAGCCGGGACTGGAGATGGCCTGCGAGTAGGACGGCGGCTGACCACGCCGTGCGACACTCATGTCGAGGGGCGCAGGTTCTCCGGGGCCCTCAGGACTGTCAGGCGCGCTCTCTGCCAACTTTGGGTCCGACTTGCGCGAATATTCGGGCAGACGGCGTCGCTCGCGCTTCCACTTAGTCGTGGGAAGTTGCTTCGTGGATGCTTGCTTACTAGATTCATCTGAAACTACGAGCAATGTGTTATTATTATTTACTAGAGTTAATTGGGATTCAGTTTCAGTTGTGCAGAGTAGCATATATGTGTAGGTAGTGTAGGGCCGCTCCGGTGACCTTTCAAGGTTGCTTGCTTGTCGCTGAGCTGAGAGCGCCAGCATCCATTAATTTAGTTGAGAAGATAGACTACATCCGGTCAAGCGAGGCGGTACCTGATTGCCCCGCGCCCGGCTGTCCCCCGCATGAACCAGCGACCCCAGCTACCGCATACACTCACATTGACTTCTTTCATACTTTCTCATCCTACGATCTTGTATTTTGCTCGGATTATTTTACTACTATAAATATATTATTTTTTCAATATAATTTTATATTTTACATGACCAATAATAATTTAAAAAAAACACTAAATAAATTTAAAGTTGATGTGTTACCTCCGTCGAGCCAGGGTTGCCAAAAAACGTGTTTGGTAACTCTCAACTCCATAACGACACTGGAGCCCAATATGTCATGGATATCGAGACACATTGCTTTGCACACAACACTAACAAACTAAGCAACTACAAGGTGCAGAGCGACAGATGCAGTTGCACGGCGCCGTGCCCGCGGACTGGCGTTTCAGTTCATTCATAACGCGAGCCAGGTACGCCGGCCAGGTAATTAGTTTTTTTTTCTTCTTTTTTTATGCGAGTCGTATACGGCCCACGGCCAACATAGAATCTACCTCCTCTGTGGGAACTGCTTGTGCTGTGTTTGTTGTTTTTGTTTTAGTCGCTGTTTTGTTTTACCTCTCGCAATGCCAAGCCACTCTGATCCTTGTGAAACATATTATTATTGTTCATTCGCTACAAATGTTTTCATTCGTTATTCTTATAGGTAAATTACGAAACTGTTGTGTCAGATTTCTGTTTATGGCGAAATTTTGGAGAAAAATAAAGAAATATAATTGCTATATCGGCGAGAGCTCGCGATTCGTAGACTTGAAGCGTAAACAGCACAGAGGAATCTGTTGAGATTGCGCGTTCATCAGTTCATCTGTCGTAATGCTGAACACGGATGACTCAATCTACCATCACAATCACACGTTTTATTCTTCTTCATTTTTATCATTACATCCATTTGTGACGTTTATTATATCAAATTTCTATTTACTTTTTAATAGAATTATGATTCTATTTAAGCACATTTTAGCCTGATATTATGGCAGCCAGCTTTACACCCTAGTTGCGCACATAGTGTCCTCAATATTTTCAGGCGCAAAATATGAAAAATAAAAAAAGTACATCTGGTCCTATAAAGCATTAATATTCGCACGAATTTATAATAATAATGATTTTAAATCATTTGTATTACGTAATAATCAAAAATATTTTATAGTTCTTTGCAATAGTTTGGAATGTAGTAATCAATTTTTTGCGCGTAAAAATTTGGGTTACGTGACACTGCGGCAAACAGAACACAAAATAAGCGAATATTATGCTCGTACAAGGTTCCCCTATCTAAAAAGTGAGTTTTATGCAGACAAGTGGAACTGCGTAGATTATTTGTATTATTACACGCCTATTAATGCGCGTACCAACAAAATATGAATATCGGTAAGTAATATATTTATGCGCGTGAAGTGCGATTACAGAGATAATTTTTTTTAAGTGTGCCACCTGATAATGATGTAAGAATGAAATTAATTTCTAGTTCTCACACAAAGACCGTGAAAAGCACATGTAGGGCTCAGATTTGAGTTGACAAAGTCGTCCCAGATGTTTGTTCTGCCTATTACGATATTATTTCACATTTACACAAAAAAACTTGTGAATATCGTACAGCTGCGAGTTTCTAAAAAACGCCGCGAAATCTGCCATGCATCTCACTCTGATGTACAAGAGACAGGTTCGTATTGTCTCTGTCATGAGCGCTCGCCTACAGACCAGCAAGCCGCATACCGACCACCGCTGGAATGTACAGCCTTTCCCGCCGCCTCGCAGTGCTCCGCGTACCTCATCAACCCTAAGAAATTATTTCTCGATGAAGGGTGCGAATTATACGACGATATAAAGACACAAAAATAGCGCTTGTAGAAAGTAAACACACTTACTCAGAACAACGGCCAACACGGATTTCGGAAGTGTCAATGTCAATTCTTCTTTGTTGCCTAAAATATTTGGATTTTTCTAAAAATAAATTCATCTGTGTGGATTTTGACTGATTTATGAAATAAATGCGAGAAAATTAAAAAAAAAAAATAGATATAAATTAATTGGAACACGCGAAATACACTGTGGTTTAGTTTAGTTGAGATTTAAAAAAGAAGTAATTAATCGCTCGAAACTAAAAGAGGTATGAAGATACGTTCAACGGCATTCGATTTCCCGTGATCTGAATAATATAAAACTTTATTTTTTATCTGCGGCATACGGGATTTGAAATTGAAACCATCAAATTCTAGTTAATTCCAGACACATCGGTCCACAGACTGAATAATTTAAAAACTGCATATGTAAAGTTGCACATCGTGAACTAACTTAACGCTTTTTTTTATTTGAATTTTTCGTGGAACAAGGGTCTAGAAAATATGTGAAATTTCGTACAGCAAAGAGCTAACTGATTCAATGACTCTGTGTAGATAATGTGCCAAAATTGAAGTGTATGAAAGATTAATTCAATTAATAAATTTATTTATTTATGTTATGTTGTACAACAGGAACTTAATCCCAATTACAGTACAGGGTCCGCACTCCCCGAGCCGCAGTGTGGTAGTTCATATAATATTTAGCTTGAGTGCGATTCGAACTCAGGATCTTAGGATTCGAATTCCATAACGCTATCCACACCACCGTACTGACGGATAATAAATACTGAAGAATGCTTCAAAGGTTCATGCTACTTTATTTGAAGAAACATGGCGTGATTTAACATTGTTAAATATTGATTTGACAACATGTCAGAAAAGTTATACTTCATATTTTCGCAATGATAATAATAATAATAACAGTATCTATAAGGAAACTGCTACTAGAGTACTTGTATTATGTGTGCCCATTATATGAATACGTGTCATAGCAAACAATTGTGGGATCCTGTGTTGGAATTTCCGCTAATCATTGTATGAACGTTGGTAAATATATAATAAATTTATTCTGCGTTCCGGATACATGATACCGAAAAATATACGAATAATTTACATATACACACGCTGTTGATGACTTGAGACAAGATGCATGTAGAGAGTTTGTGGCATTGGCATTGCTTACACCCCCGCAACTAGTTTATTACAATCATGTTTACTAACAATCAAATAATCTGCTTTTGATTTCAACTAATCATTATGATAATAATATTGTAGTTATCGGTGACATATTTTCTACAATATTATTGTCACCGATAAGTAAGTACCGTGTAGGTAATAAGTACATATTTGTCACCGCTGATTTCTAATTTATACAGATCAAATATTTGATGGTAACATATATGACGGCGATAAATAATATAAATTCCAAGCCAGTGTAAGTGTGATACATACCAGTATTGGGGTTGGGTAGACTGTCCTGCACCATAGTGGCGGCTCTGGAGAGGACGTCCAGGGGCGACTCCACGCTCTCCATGTCTGCAACAGACAGACATACCGCGCGTGAAAGGGTTATCATCATCGGCGCGCACTGCTTATTGACACAGATAACTTGGTATCATCGCAGAGCCGCTGTGGAATGTCAGATTATAAAAATGTGTAAACACATCGTCACAGATCCGCATACATCGTACACATACCGCAATTCATTACTGAGATGCGATATTGCATCTTTCAGCGGCACCGACTATATGCTATATTTAAATAAATTTAGCTCTGACAAATTATAGCTCGCATTTCTTAGGGGAAGAACATAAGGGTGAAACACGCGTGTAAAATGCGGCCTAAAATTAATTTTGGGGAAGTGAACGCAGCTAAAAATATTGTTGAGAGAGTCATAGTGCACGTTTTCATTTCACGTTTAATTTTACTCTATATCTCAAAAACAAAATATTTCTCTTCACGATATGATGATAAAAATAAATAATTTACGTTTTATACATTATTTATAATTACATAGGAAGCAAATATTTAACTCTGTGGAAAACAAAAGAATTGTACTAGGTTTTTGATAATTACTCTGAGAATAATTATTTACGCATTTTAAAAATGAGTTCATGAAAGAAGAAAATAGTACAACGACTATGCCAATTGTAATTATTTCAAATATTTCAAGAATTTCTGGCATTCGACAAACAAATACAAATATTTTTTGTTACGGTATTAAAATAAGTAAAAACAGCACTGTATTAAAATTAAATTATCAAATACCAATATAATTGTTGTAAATGTAACACATTATTTATTTTCAGTAAAAAATTAATACAAAATATGCAATAAATTTAATACATAACCAATAGTAACTAGATAATGCTAAAATTTCGTACTCCCCAAATATGCAAAAAAAAATCAGTCCGACCCGCAATCAATACTTGATATTATCACGTGTAACTGGATGAAATGTATCAAAATAAGTGATATAACCTACCCAGGCCACGCAATAAACGTACTGGTTCAACGGAGGCACTACTGACACAGATAACACTTCGTAATTTGCCAAATTAATTCTCGGACAATACTCTAAACCACCAAACTGTGCAAAGTATTTGACATTTCGGTCAAACCTGCATTCACGGTATGCCAAGAATGTTAAATATTTACATAGCTCCTCTGGTACAAAATGTTCGAACTATCAAGTTCTATTTACACCGCTCAACATTACAACACGATTTACACTGAATAAATCAAATACGAATCACGCAATCATTTTTTAAACTTGAACGACGATAAACCATTTTTATTGTTTTAAATTTATAAATTAGGACTGAATTGTATTTGAAGATCTAAAAGATAATTAAATTCTGTATAAATATAAACATATTTATTGATTTAAATAAATATATTACAATTAGAGAAAGGATGTGAAATGTGGCGAAGCACTTATATTTATAAGAAAAAGCTGAGGCCACCACGAAACTCTGTGCAACTACATGAATACGATAGCGAGAGCTTTACCAATATAATTACGGCCGCAATAATTACATTAAAAAAAAACTTGTACTAATATAAAATGAAATAAATTATTAGTGATTTTTATATTGACAATATTTGCAAATCTAATGCGTAAAATGGCAGCACATTTATTTATTGCGCTTATTAGTACATATACATTAAATTTATTTCTTAAATCGCAGCGAAATTAAATATTTCACATATAATATTTATATACTAACTGAATGTACTTACTTTAATCAGAATCATCTGAACTGCAAATATCCCAAATCTGAAAATACAAATGAAACCCATAAAAGTTAGCACTTGTATCGTACAACTGAAAACAAACCTCTGCATCATCCGTTTCTTGATGTAGTTCAGTGAGACCTGTTAAATCTTCCAAGTATTTGGAAGAATTAAACACATTTAACAGAAAATTAAATCCGTTATGATTATATTCTTGCAGCACTGGCGGAGAACAAGCAATACACTGTTGAAACCTTCGAGTAGCTGGCAACACATGTGAGAATGAAGCAAGGAAGCCCCGGACAGAATGAGGAAGAAGCCCTAGTAATCCTCCCGGCATATCATTGTCTGTGAGATCACTACTCGTCGACTTGTAGAACGCCGAAGCTAGAGCTCTATTACACAAGCAAATTTACATTGTTTTATTTAAGTACAATATATATATAGTTCATTAGATTTATACCCGTGTTTGTGTTGAAGCACAGAAACTGCAAGTTCCACGGCCAGTGCAGCTGCGATGGGTGAAACGCCTGGTCGAGTCACAGTACATTGTTGATCCAAAGTTCGATCTTTCAAAGACTAAAATTATTCGAACGTTAGCACTACATACATGACTGTATTTCAATTTAAAATTTACGTTTCCTGGTGCTGTAATATCGTTACAGAAATAGCAACCTAATTCGTTTCCTGGAATGGATTTTACTGAACTGTCTACAATTTCATTCGATTCTTCCATCTTCATTTGACAGTTGCTTCCATGTCGCATAACCAAATATGTATCGAACCCTAATGCAGCGTTTATAACAACCTAGGAATGAACGGATCTACGTGACTGAAAGTTTGTTGCGTGAATGAAAGATTCGGAATAAAGGAGGTTGCGTGCATCATGTGCCAGAACATAAAGATGAATTGCAGGATTAATGATGATTCAAGTGAAAACATACTTTATTAAAATGCGCCGCTAAAACTGTGGGCAACCAACGGCTTTCTCGCGAATCCATTAATAAAAACACTACATCATGTGTGGAAATGAGCTGCGTGAGCAGATCTACATTTCTTTTAGTTTCTTCCAACACGCTCGACCCTACAGAATGTCCTGGCATAGGAATGCTTAAAATATACCCTTTAGAATCCTGAAAATGTATTTATTAATTTACCTATATTTCAATTTTATTTAGTTTAAATTTACCACACACGGAAATATTTTCTTTAAATTCTCTGCTGCTGCAACAGCTTTCGGTTTACCGCCATTAAGACAGTCCTCATGATTAAATAAACTCTGGCGCACTGGATTTGAATAAGACACTTTGCCGTTATCAACTAACGAGATATTTTGGATTCCCCAAGCCTAGTATAACAATTTTCATAAAAATAATAAAATAGTTATTTAAGAAAATAACTTACTAATAAATTTCTTGCAACAGCACATCCAAGTGTTCCAGAACCAAGAAGCAAAAATTTAGTTTGTTTTAGTTTGTCTAAATCAATGTCTGGTAGAAGCCTCCACTTCATCAACTTTAAATTAAGATCAACAGAGTTTCCTGCTAACCTTGAAATAAGTTAATTATGTAGTGAATATTAGCCTATTCGATAAAACAAGGATAATCGTAAAAATCAACTTACTTGATGGGATCCATATCTGAACTCATATCGACAAGTTTGGGTCCAAATTTTCCTCGTTCATTTTTCTGCCAACCAGTCCACTCTGAATCTTCAAATAAGTATTTATCCATACTACAACCATGTTTTACTTGTGGACATTTAATATTAAATATAATACTTTTACTACAAGAGTACTGTTTTTGTTTAATTTCTATTCGCATTGACAATATGTTTATACTCTTATTTTGTAAATTGGGACTGAAATATAACTCGATAGATACTTTTTTATGGAAATTATACAATAAAAATTTGTACTTACCAATAATACAACAGGAGTGCCATGAAATTTCTCATGGGCCAGCCTGGATATTCATCAGAACTAGGGTCAGCAAACCCAAAAAATAATTCATCACAAATAGTAAGATTTTCTGGACTACATTGTTTTATAACTGAACTTAATGTTAAAATGTCTATTTTATTATCAACTTTTTTCTTCACAATGAAAAAAGACTTTTGACTTAAATTAGTAAGATTGTTATAAGTTGTCATCAGATTAGTAATCTAAAAATGATAATTATATGAGTATAAGAAATTTAAATACCTGTATAAAACATACTTGTTCATCGTTAAAACATTGAGTAATACTTAATAGCTTTTCGTTTACATGAATATTGAAAACAGGTGTTGGGAAGGCAAACCAAAAATAATAGTGATATTTCTTCAAATCCTGCAAATATGATTATGTAGTATTATTTTACAGAGATTTATAATATACTTACTGCAAATGACAAAATAAAAAATGTGTTTAACAATGAGGGATCATCTAAAACTTTCCCATTTTTAAAATTCTCTAAAAGGTGGAATCCCTCACTATTCATTAATTCTGATTTGTTATATTCTTTAAATTGTTCAATTGTATTTTTGTTTAAAATATATCCATGAACTGGTAAAAAATTGTTCTGCTCTGGGAAATCCCTAAAATAATATATAATTATAAATACATTGACTTAGAATATAATATGAACTTACAAATTAAAAGATGTGCAATCAATTTCTAGAAATGGTAAATTATGTTGCTGTCTTACGTTCGTGTACCAGCCCCAAATTTGTCTACGATTTTCATTCAGTTTATCAACATCTAGTTTAATTTGTGTTAACTTATACCAAAAACTCGGATTTATGAGGGTCTGGTATGGTATATATTTAACAATGTTTGTTTCACTCATTTTAAAGTAACTAGCAACAATACTTGAAATTTAAGGTTAGTTCTTGCTGTCAAATTACTCAAAACTGCGATGCGTTCAGTCATCTAGCTGTTTGGCGCGAAGCCATGAAAAGATGATTTAACTGGGATAAAAATGAAGTATAGAAAATTAAAGTTAATGAAAATTATTATGCAAATATAAAAACACAGCATTAATTCAGATACTTTATTTTTTTGTAAAATTATGGTTTAGGCATTGCATTTATTTTTCGTCATCAAATACGGTACCATTGTACAAATGATAATAATTTTTATTTATCACTAGATTAGAAATGTTTTGAGTGTTTTATCAATTCACGTTGTGAGAGTATATTGTGACGAACAATTCGGCTGAAGGAAATGATACAATAGTACTGAAAATTTGTTAAGGATTTCTTATAATAATGCAATATACTTTGTAGGTATAGGTCGCTACATCATTTTCTCTTTAGAAACATTGATGATGTGTTCAGCCAATGAAACATTGGATAATGGTTGTTGTTACTAGGATGTCAAGAGCATTTTTGAAAGGTTTGGTGTAGGTACATTAAGTAACATTTATTTGTGTAGCAGTTTTCGGTATCATGCAAGTTTAGTTGGTACCTACACTGTGATCTAAGTTACATTATAATATAATACTTGTTTCCTTGGTCGTGTGCATTTTAATGGACTGTTTCCTAACAAACCTGACCAATGTTTTAACATTCAACAAGTTTGTTTTCAAACAGCGTCCTTCAAGATTCGTGTTTTATATCTGCACATTTATTAATTACATTAATATAGGTAGTACTCATTAATTGCTAAGTAACTTATTTTTGTTTTAATCTAATTTAACATTTAATAAAATATTTTTAAAAATTTCAATAGAACAATAAATATTTAATAATATTAACAGACTTATGGAATTTATATAACGGTTTAATGAACATTAAAACTGTAACTTTAGTTGTATCACTTTTTAAAAAATAGGTGATATATATTTTTCAGCTAGTAACATTATTTGTAATTTCGTTAATGTTACAAAAAGAAACAGAGCATTTTTCCAGCAAATGCCTTAGTATTTGTTCAGTTTATATTTTAATAAAAAATTAAAATCATTTTTAATGTGTAAATAAATCGTAATGACTGAAAATTGAAATAACATACACTTTCAGGACGGTAATTTAATTATTTTGGGTGTTATATATATATATATATATATATATATATATATATATATATATATATATATAAAGATTTAAATTAATTTTTAAAAAGCAATCCTTATGATATATTCACACAAGGCATGCACAAATGGTGGAATTATTTGATTATTTAGTTAAATCAAATATATATAACTGCTTTTTTATACGCGAATCCACACATATTATTTATGTTATTTCGTAGAATTTTGGTCTTTGTGATAAAATATTCACCAAGTTTACATGAGCGCTTTATTTAATTAAGAACATGGACTTTTACAATAAATAAAATTAGAAATTGTTATAAGTTGTTTGGTCCTGATACAATCATGTAAACTTGAAGAACGAGACTGAAAAAGTATCGATGATGTAAAGTGCTCATAAGATTGATTAGGACGTGCTCATTATACGTATATATATAATCTTAACCATGACGATTTCATGAAAATAAAAACATTTATAAAAATAACAGTTGTCTCCAGGTTTTGTATGACTAGTTAGTTAATAATGGATGTTGTGGATGTGAGCTAGGACTTGTACACTCTCAGTTTGCGCGGCGTCCAGCGCTCTATGTTTTGACTGATGGAGTAAACGCCGGGGCTGGCAGCGGGTACGACTCGGTAGTGCTGTTTGTCACCTAATAACAACGGCCTCTTCTGTGAGTCAGACCTCCGAGGCCTCGCCTTCACCCACAGTGGACGCACGCGGGACCCAAACCCCGTCTTGTGCAGTGCCGCCTTCTGTTGCGCAGCGAACATATTGTTGATGTTGATATTAGATTGCTTGGCCAGGAGTTCGTTGTTGTTGTTATTGTAATTGATGCTGTTATTGTTGTTGTTGCCGATGTTGTTGTAGTAATAGTGCAGGATGTTGCCAGAGTGCAGCGGCCGCTGTAGCTCGTTGTTCTTGATGGGATTGTGAGTGTAAGTGTTAGTGAGCGGGTAATACAATTTAGAGAGCGCGGTACTGTTGTTAGTGAGCAGCATGCAGCGACACCTGCTGCTCACCTGGCAGGCCACCTCCGAGCGATGTCACACCTCCTGCAGGAACTTGAGCGGACACACGCCTTGGCGATTATCGCCTGAGCGGATCATCACCATTCCGTCCAGCTCCTCGCCCACCTGGATCACAATCTGGTCGCGCAGTAGCATTAATCCGTTGTCGCCATCAGACACTTGTAGATTATGTGTTACCTATCAATACAGTACAGTAGAGTAGATGTATACATTACAACCAGGATATAATATTTGTTTGTACCTGTAACGGTTTCTCTCCAGCAGCAAGTTTAGAACAATACTTGGAAGGGAAGTAGCCAACCCTACCCAGACACTTGCCCTTCCACCAATCTGGATCGGATGTATCGATCACTGTAACTTTGTATCCCGCCTTGAGATCCAGCTCGTCCTGATGACGTGCCTTGAAATTGTACAGCACAACATAAAGGTTGGTGGGCAACAACCGATGCGGCTTCTTGCCGCCGACAGGACTTGGACACGGCGACGTGCTGGCTGAAGATAGGCTCTTTTCGTTGTCGTCGGGCAGTTCTACGGAGGACATGCGCATGTTGCGTGCACTTAACAGACGCCGGTTATGCACAGGACTTGATGGTGCTAAAGTATCATATTAGAATGTTATCATCAGGTATTTAGTACCTACACGATGTCTCCTGTACGAGAGCCGTTGTATTGGGATCTCGGAAACTACAGTAAGTATGTATAGTGCACGAGATTGAAGTCGTAGTGTTTTCGAAATCCCAATAGAACAGGAGACAGTCTGTACTTATATGACAACATCTAAAACTACAAGTACAAAGAGGTGCCTACTTGACTTCGCCTTTAACGACGACCTGTGAGTGTGCTGCTGAGTGACATGCCTGGACACTTGTCATGCAACAGATAAACATTAGTTACTTTACTACAGATCTCATGCTATAGTGGAGAAGGGTACAAAAGACAAACAGACAGAGACACATCATCATCACATGTAATAGATTTGATTACACTGTATCCTGGACGAAGACGAGTGGTTGGACTGCGGCTCGGACGAAGCGGGCTGGCCGACATGGCGACGCCGTTGCACGTGCTCTGTACTCTCGGGCGAGTCCAACGACAGCGACTTCATGCGCAGGTTGAGCTTTTGGCGGCGCGGCGAATGCGGCGCTGTTCAACACACAACACCACGCTGTCATGGGCCGTTCATGTACCATGTACCCTGTGTTTACGTTACACTACACAATACACACATACAATGTCAAGCTGCACACGCATGCTAATGCGGAACTACGTGTCGTACGTTGCCTGCTCGCTGACAGCTACACAACACTGACCAAGGCGCTCCGCTAAATGCTAAATTCACTGATATGGAATACGAACTCAATACAACTGTCGTCTCTCTCTCTTTCTTTCTGAAAAAGCTTGCTACGTGTTATCACAATTCTTATGCATGTGCAACATGAAATGTTATACAGGGTAAATTTAAGGCCAGCATTGAGATCTCGATCTTCATAAGGGTTACACAGTTGGTGCCATTTCAAGAGACGAATTTAATGATTTATTTCTTTTTCCAAAATAATGCATAGATGACTAGATACAGTGAACATCGACAATTAACAAATATGCCAACACCTATGAGTACATCCTATAAGTATGTACTTTTTTCTTTATCTCTCACTATTTCTGAATTAAAATAAATTTGTACTTTTCTTAAGATCTCAATACTGATCCAAATAAATAAAAAAACACACCTGTATGTTTTTGTAAGTTGTACAGTAAAAAGCAAAATAAAATGAGTGTTTGTTGTGCATGAAATGTATAAATAAATAAAACGATGAATTGCAGAATGTGTGTGGGGTGCTTGGGGTGCCTGTATTCCATATCAGTTCGTCGCCGCAGCAACATGACAAGTTACAGACCAACAGCGCTCGTGTTTCCGTCCTGGGTCAAAGCGACAGCGCTCGTCGAAGTCCGCATGCTAGTACCTGGTAACAAACATCGGTTTGTGACCGTTCACAAGACATCCACTACACAACACTGACAACGGAACCAGAAAGAAAAGCAACAGAACAAAACAAAGTGTAAAACTGGGAGCTCAGGAGGACGGGGATTACAGATGGGATCACGTTGTTAACATAGCCACGACACATCACACTGTTATGTGGAAACTCTGCGAGTCCGCGCGTCCAGCTCCACTTCCCATGCAAATCATTCACTTACGAATTTTCTTTTAATCTTGAGTTTATCTTTCTTCGGTAACGGTGCATGTTTAATGTTGTTTTTATTTACGTAAAGAGACTGCGATCTTTCAATTAAGTATACGTTTTATTTATCACAGTTTGGGTGTCAAAAATAGTGTTTTACAATTTATAACGCGGAGTTTAATATACGACAACAATCAGAAAAATAAAACTATATTTAACATTAAAATATATAACACTAACAGAGTATTCCGTTTGAGCAACTATATTGTAGTGTAAGTGGATGGTAAAAGTTCCTGTCGGGATGATATAGAAGACTTATGGGCAACTTATATACACACGATAATATTTCAACATGATGTTAGGGCAGTATTTTCATTTTTACTTTTTATCAAACCATGATTATGATTAAATAAATAATTGTATGAAACTTTCTTATAATTAAAAGATTTTTAACAAACGATTTTGATATGTTTGAAATGGTATTTTATTTGACAGTTTAGTTTTTCTATCAAATCGACCAAAATTAAAAGTTAACATTCCAAAAAAAAAAAAATAATAATAAATACACACTTGATTAGAGTTTAAATTTTCCAATTTTTCAATATGTCAATGTTTGTTGGGTAAGAAACTGTCACGAGATAAAATACCGCGAATGAGTGAGTGTGAAATTTATTTCTTGACGGGGGCGCGGCTGTTGTGGGGCCTCGCGGGGCGGACGGGACGGGCGGAAGGCGCGGGGGACGGTGGCGCGGTGGCTGGTGGCCCCGCGCCATTGCCATTGCCATTCTCCTGCGACACTGATAGACACAGCGGCTGGCCGAAAGGCCTCGTGCCCTGGCCGGACGTTGAACCGCGCTCTGCAATCAAATTCCCTTACACCCTGCCCTACGTTACATATAACGTTGTTCGTTGTAGTCTGCAACATTCATCGCTCTCATCAAGCCCATTGTCAAGTCTTTGTTTTCCGAACTGGTGACTTCGGAAGACAACAAACATCTTCAAGTGTGGTTACTTGGAGAAATGCAAATTATATCATAACGTTGCAGAGAACAACAAAAAAGTCAAAAAAGAAGAAACAAAGAGAACACAAATGATTTATGTAAAGAATGCATGCATATAAAATACGAAGAAGGTGTAATTAAAAACGAATGAATGATGAGAATGAAGATTTCGTGATACCGGCCACCTCACGTACGCATATATGAATGTATGTACAGTGAATATGATGAGAGACAAAGCCAAGCAGTGAGACAACGATCATTCGCAGTAACGTCCCGACGATCACCTGACTGAATTACCTATTTGTTTAGCGTCGACTGCTCAACAAATTGGTAAAACTTGCACGCCGTTATTAGTGCTGCAGTCAGATAGAAACGAGAATAGTAAATCAAAACCTAGGGCTGTCAAAGGATTTCGGTAATCTTATACTTCTGACAGTAAATATTCAGAAGTAGAAAATATTATTAATCACATATTTTTCAACAAAATTTGAAATAATCGTGTTGGTATACAGGGTGTTTCAGGACTAGTGTAACAAACTTTAACAGATTATTCCTGAGGTCATTTTGAGCCAAAAATGTTAAATGAACATAGGTCCTATTCCTTCTAGTTACCAAAATACAAGAGGTTGAAGATCTATAAATAACACGAAATTTCCAAACTTTTGTAATCAAGATACTTTCGAAAACAAGAGTTTTATTGAAAAGTCATACCTTATTTGTCTTCATTAATTTTATTTATTAATATTAACATGCATACGAGTTCAAGGCGCTCATTTTGAACAATTGCTGTAATTTTTTTAAAATTTGTTATCTTATTTCATATTGTGTTAACCTATTCCATGTTTGGCTATGTTGTTCTGTGTCTATTTAATTGTGTCATTGTATGTTTTGTTCTCTAAATCTTATTCGTTAATGTTAATAAATAAAATTAATTAAGATAAATAGGGTATGACTTTTCAATAAAACTCTTGTTTTCCGGAAGTATCTTGATTACAAAAGTTTGAAAATTTCGTGTTATTTATAGATCTTCAACCTCTTGTATTTTGGTAACTAGAAGGAATAGGACCTATGTTCATATGACATTTTTGGCTCAAAATGACCTCAGGAATAAGCTGTTAAAGTTTGTTACACTAGTCCTGAAACACCCTGTATAATTAACTTTTCTATTATATGTTGAATATTATAATTGTTACTTGACTGGATACTGAAGGATTCTTCAGATAGCCAGTAAATGTATATCCGGATTGTTTCGGATATTGGCAGCACTAGTGAATAAGAACCATGAACGACAATATGATAGTAAACATAGAATGCTAAGCTATTCACATTGAACAGATAACACTCAGTGTACGTAACGTGTCACCAGCTTTGCGTTATGAAGAGAACGGAATGCGATCTAAATCAGTCACATTTCTGTTCTGCTCAAGACATTCTCAAACGAAATGATTATATAACGTATTATAAATATATGGAAAGTAGATTTTGTAAGTGATTGGTTGAGAATGTCTTTTGATGTCAAGGATGAGTGAGTGCGTATGCAAGTAGCTAGCGAGTGTATGATGTATGTGTGCTAGTTGCGTACTTTCCGGGAGCGAGATGGACCGGTTGTGTGGCGATCCGTGCCTGGAGCGGGAGCCGAAGCCCGTCAGGCTTTTCATCCCGGCGAAGAGGCGACGCCGCATGGAGCCGTCGGCCGCGCTGGGCGCCCCTGCCCCTGCCGCACCTCGCCGCTCTGTGCCAATCATCACCCCGTTATTATACAAGTACTATTACTTGCATATTATCCTATTTCGAGTCGGAAAATTCTTTACGAGAAATTTCTTTGCGAAAATAACCGATGTGCAATGTGGGGTTGCATTGTTAAAAGTGAGAGTGAAGCGGGCCTTGCTAAAAAGCGTTCCATGTTACTTGTACACGGTGTCTCCTGTACAACGACCATCACTGCAATCTCAAAAACTGCAAGAGTTACGACTTCGGTTCAACTACTCACATTAGTCAAAATATTCACTTAAATTCGTAGTATTAGATAAAAATTGTAAATATTTTCCTTTTTACACTGAAGAATTAAAATAATTTTGTAATCGTCCATTTTTTAGCTGACAAAGTTGCATTTTTTAAATGGAATTAATAGTTGGGGATTACATATTATTTAAAAAACTTATTTTTTAATGATGCCAAGTTTGCTTTATTTACTTAATATGATCAATAAAAGATAATCAAGTAATATACTAATTAAATATGAAAATTTAAAAAAACATATGTAACTTTATGTTATATATCAAATACCTGGCGGCTAAAAAAATTATATTAATTTTTTTGTATCTATCAACTACTATTTAACAATTAAAATAATTTAAAAAAAATCGCCTTTTTCTTGTGTCTAATTTAACCTGTTTTAATAACCCTTGTAGTTTTAGAGATTTCAAATGGAGGCCCTCATACAGGAGAGAGCATGTATATTTTATTATTTGTATTTTCTAGCGAAGAATTTTCCCGCGAAGAATTTGTTGTGATTCGCACATGATAGTGTTTAAATTTTAAATATCATTTAGAGAAAATTAAAGACTGTAAGAAATAGTAATACTACTTATAAAACAACTGAATGTTAATATTAAAAAATAAAAGAAAACATGCATGATTATAAATTACAGTATGTTAGTCAGGGTGAAAACTTTGAAGAAATAAAGAGGAGTGGCAGAAAGTAAAAATAATATTAGCAGAACTGAAACTGCAAATAAATAAATGAAAATGACAAAAAACAAGTTGGGTGAGTTTCTCCAAAGTTTTCAAGCGAAACAGTTATGCTTGAATGATTGAAGTGAACATGATAGTAAATGCGGTATTAGTGGATAATTGTAATGAGCGGAATTATGAGAACGTTGCAGTACAACGCACAACGCACTGCTGAGCTCTGGCACATTAATCACTATCAAGTCTTTTAGTGTTGTTTACAGCAGCTAATTATATCCCGATCCGTATCCGGTTGTAATGAACGCGCGATCGTCTTAAACGTACCTTTATATTTGTTTAAGTTTATTTTTACGTCCCGTGACAACTTTGTTTATATATTTATTAAATCAGTAATCCCCAATTTCATTAGGATAGGAAGTAGATAATGGTCAAATGGGATTCTGGGTATAAAACATATACGAGAGTTTAACTTTCATGCAACAAGTAAATTGGAATTTAATAAAAAAAAACTACATAAGGTTGTGTAAAAAGTTCCATCAACATTTCCAAGTGAGTTGATGTAACCTTCTCCATGTAGAAAAATAAAACGGAATATAAGAGGGAGTAGACAGGTGTACCTGAACTGGTGGAATGGGGCGCAGGGTTGGACACGGTGAGGCTGGCGGCGGCGGCGGGCGGCGCGCGCGGCTGCGGAACCTGGCGGCGGCTGAGGCTGTGGCCTGAGCTGGCCGAGCTGCCGGCCGCCGAGCCGGAGCCACTGCGATCCGTCACCAGGATGCCGACCGTGGGACGCTCCTCGCAGCCGCCGCCGCGCCCTGCCCCTCGCGTGCTCGAGATCTCGCCGGCCTGCTTCAGCACCTGGTAGATCAGGTCCACCTCGGGGCTCTCTGAACACCCACAACGCGGTTCAATTACACTACACTAACTAACTTGTTCGCGATACAAATAGGTCTGTAGTAAGTTTGCAACGCTGGTAACATTCTATATCCTGACATGAATGAAGCATGATACTGATCAAGGTATTATTTACGGGGTTAGAATTGAAAACAACACTCTGTTAAATGTGTTATGGCACTCTCGTCTACCTCCAGTTCCTATGTCCGGAGTGAGCAGGCGACCGGAGCCTTTGAAAGACAACTGACGGTTCATGGTCGGCATTCCGAAATACGAGTCCTCGGGACCTATCAACACGACATAACCTACTGTGACACGCGCCCCGTTATAAATTACCGGAGATATCAACGCCCGATCAGAATACATCAATCATCGACTACTTTCAAATTATCTTGCTAGCTTCAATTTACCATTCAATTAAAATATACAAAAATCTTCTTAATTCTTTAGCTTTTAGAGATTGGCAAAAAATATCCGATTCGATTCGAAAATTTTCAAATATAGCTTATAGATATACCAGGGTTCGTAAATATCATGATATTTATAATAAATATCAAAATATCTGATATATAGGATATATATCAGATAAATATCACTTTTTGGATATTTATTTTTTAATTTTAGTTTTGTACACATTTAGAAAAACTGAAAAATTCGATAAATTTCACTTCTCCGGAGGCTATATCTCAAAAACTAAACAAGATATGGAAATGCGCTCAAAGGCGTTGAATTCCCCGTGTCCGAATTGACTTATAAGCAAATTTTCATACAATTTTAAGCAATTTAATATTTTTAATTATTTCCTAAGGGGTACCCCTTTGGTTTTTTCAGATTTTAATTCAATTTTCCCAAAAATCCTTAATCGTAGGATTATTAAAACGAAAATTTACATACATATGTATTTTGACCCACTGAATCCAGTGGTGCAATCTTCAAATGCATATGACTTCTGGTTTTCGAGAAAATGTTAAAAAACCGCTTTTTGCGATTTTTTTTGGCGGAAAATTGAAAAAAAATAAAAATCGCTGAAACTATGTTTATAAGTTAACTGAAGCACGAGAAAATTAATGCCGTTGAGCGCGTTTTAATATCACATTTAGTTTTCGAGATATAGCCTCGGAAAAGTAGAAAAACTGAAAAATTCGATAAATTTCACTTTTCCGGAGGCTATATCTCAAAAACTAAACAAGATATGGAAATGCGCTCAACGGCGTTGAATTCCCTGTGTCCGAATTGACTTATAAGCAAATTTTCATACAATTTTATGCAATTTAATATTTTTAATTATTTCCTAAGGGGTACCCCTTTGGTTTTTTCAGATTTTAATTCAATTTTCCCAAAAATCCTTAATCGTAGGATTATTAAAACGAAAATTTACATACATATGTATTTTGACCCACTGAATCCAGTGGTGCAATCTTCAAATGCATATGACTTCTGGTTTTCGAGAAAATGTTAAAAAACCGCTTTTTGCGATTTTTTTGGCGGAAAATTGAAAAAAAATAAAAATCGCTGAAACTATGTTTATAAGTTAACTGAAGCACGAGAAAATTAATGCCGTTGAGCGCGTTTTCATATCACATTTAGTTTTTGAGATATAGCCTCGGAATAGTAGAAAAACTGAAAAATTCGAAAAATAAAACTATTAATGTCATGTAAAACGGTTATTTTTCTTTCGGATACCTATATAGTTTACGTTTCAGTTGGTTATACATAAACATATATATATATATATATATATATATATATATATATATATATATATATATATATATATATATATATATCCAGCTTGGAAAACTTATTACTTTTTCTCTTGATTAACGATAAGTTTATGATTTTGTAGGGTGTTCACGCATTAAACGGCCAAACTTAAAATATAAATGAGTAATCTCATTCACCGAGAATAACTATGTACTGTAACAAACGTCATTTACCTAATTTATATTGAAGGAGAATTATGTCCAGGTTAATTCGCATGTACGACGAGATGGAAATATCAAAGCAACTTACTCTCTTCTTCAACGGTTGTCTCTGGCACTTTGGTTTCAATCTCAGACGTAGATTTTTGTCTTCGGAGGAGGCGCGACTTGGACTGGCACTTGTTAGCCTTCTCATGGCAATCCACGTGCACGTTCATCTTGCACACGCGGCACTTGAGTCCCTGACGTGTGTGTCCTGGACACACAAGCAACATTAGAGTCCAGACATTCATGTGTGACGGAGTGATATCATTCATTCATTCTCTACGAGTGTTACGCAAAACTTTCCAGAGTCGTCACGTGATGTCCCGGTAATTAGGCCCGATTTAGAAGTAATCCAACTTGCCTTATTCGATTAAAAGTTTTACGGCAAGTTTTGCATCTGGAAAAGTTTTCAACACCGATATTTTTATTGACTTTTAAGTTAAATAGATTGCGAAGAATATTGTTAGAATGGAACGATTGATGAGGTGAGCTGGTTTTACATAGTCTGAGACCTGATGTTTCAAGGGTGTTCCCGAACTTAAAATACAAATTTAGAACCTGAAAACAATACAAGTTTCTTTAGAATTATGCTGGAAAATGCTTGAAATTGAATACCGTTGAGTACATCTTCATGTCTCGTTTAGTTTAAGTTACATTGATTTAGTACTTTTTCAAAATCTCAACTTTCTACCCTCATCCTCACTTTTATTTCACTCCATTTACTTCTTTCTATACACCTGTTTCATGTCTCTAACAATGAATCTAATTAATGTACCATTTGATGCAACATAAACATGATGGTA
Source organism: Pterostichus niger (assembly GCA_947425015.1). NCBI lineage: Eukaryota > Metazoa > Arthropoda > Insecta > Coleoptera > Carabidae > Pterostichus > Pterostichus niger. The sequence continues at coordinate 42,938,703 of OX380335.1, read as the reverse complement.
ATATATGTAAAAAATAAAAAAGTAAAGTAACACTTGGCTATGTTTCACAAAATTCAGCCTCCAAGTCACCTTATGAGGGCATCGTCAGAGGCTGGCCAGCACAGTTCAGTTAGTAACCATAGACGCGTTTCGCTCTTATTAGAGCTCATCAGTATGGTATAACTCACTTCTTCACCTAGAACAAAGTTCATGTGAAGAAGCTGGTGACGAAGAACTGTGCCAGCAGAGAATAAGATCTCTAACAAACTAGTAAGATGATATGAGAAGTTTTGTGGAACTGGTCATGCCATCCACCGAAAAAAAGGGAAAGCTATGCAATAGCAATTTAAATAACAACAAAGACAAAATTAATTGTCATCCAACACTTGGTGAAACAAGGTTTTTTATTAAACCTTGTTTCACCAAGTGTTGGATGACAATTAATTTTGTCTTTGTTGTAATATATGTATGCGAATGAGAGTAACAGATTATAACTGGCAACTGTGAATGTCTATATTCGCGTATTAATTATGGATGTAATAAGCTCGTGACAGTTTCATTTGAGTGCATGGTGTAATCCGCAACACGCGTCTTGTTCATGACGGACGAATCCTGTTACTGTTCAGAGCTCTCCGGTTGTTTGCAAATGTGATTTACAGATGTGTAGAGAAAAGCCGGCCAATTACAACAAAACAACATACGAGTAGGTACGGGGAGATGAAATACTGACCTCGGAGGACCTGTGAGCACACATCACACGGTGTGATCTTCTTGTACGTGTACTCCTGGAAGTTGTGTGCTTCAGAGTCGCCGCGCGTGACGTCACGTCCGCCCGCTGCGCCGTTCTTCCTGTCAACCATTTGTCATGATTAGCTGCAGGTAGCACAACAATAATTTATCGACAAAGTTGTGAGTGTGAACTTGTGTTTTTATGGCGGCCGTATGTTGGACCCGTTGCTACTCTTAACTTTGTTTACTGACAATTATTTCAGCTCCTGAATAATAATGAGGTCGACAAAATTCTATCGGATTAGAATTCCCTCGGATCGAATGCAATCTAAAATATACGATCCGAAGTTCGAAAAAAACATTCGAGCTGAAGTTCTGATAAAATTTCTGATTCGAAATTTGGGCAAAATATCTGCTTCGAAATTTTAAATTTAGTTTCATCTATATCGGTTGGATACTAAAATGTTTTAAAATGCCGCTCTCTACTAATATAAATGCAATGTAGTTTAATTATTTTTCAATAACACAACACAGTAATGTAGTCATGTCTGCAGAACTAATTGCAGTTAGAAATGTGTGGTCTGTGTGTTTGATGAAATTGCGGCCGCAGGTGACACACAACACAACAGACAGAGATGGGAACACACACGTACACAAAGAGAGAGAGAGAGAGAGAGAGAGATCAGTGCAACACTCAGATATGTAAGTACCTGGCGAGTGATAGATCCGTCGGTTGACAGGGTGATCAGGGTTGATACCAGTGTTTCTCAATATTCACACAACCTTCTCTCAATCACAAACATTTTCACCTACAATTTTATTTTGTACTTGAACATAAAACCTGAAAATCAATAATACAAGTCGTTGATTCACTAGTGCACTAGAAATCTATGAATTTCTAATTTCCTATTTGACAGTTTTGGAAAATGGTAAATGTTCTTTCCAGTTTAAAGTTTGAGAGACACTGGTTTAGACAGGGTGACAAGCGGGGCTCACGCATATCACCTAGATCACAACCACCCATCCACACGAAGTAATTTCAATGTACACAAACAAATAAAAAAACCGAGTCCGTGTGTATTAAATATTGATTTATCCTCGAATTTGGTATTGCGATGCAGACGTGTAAATCGATTTTCCTGTTATCGAGACAGATAAAAGTGCCAACGAATACATTTTAACGCGTTTCAAGTCGACGTTGAGTTGTCAGGTGCGACAAGTGATCAGCCGATCTCGTCAACGTTTAAATATACCAAATTCATACATATTTTTGAGTTTTAAAAATAGTAAGTGAAAGTATTGTTACTAAATGAAAATATCACGAATATGTAATTGAGTGAATGAATGGCTCTGAGCGAGATAGAAATGCGAATAAGCAGAGACAGAGAGCAGGCGAGAACTAAGCTTATATTGCGGGGGTTGGTTTGGTTGTTCCGAGCAAACGCTCAGGAAGGGTGCATTATCGAGACAGTGGGGAATGTACCGGGGCAAGCCAACGGCCAAGGTGGCAACCTGTGTTTACCTCATAGCAATGATCGTCGACACAGCATGGTACATTTGGTTCTTTCTGAATTCCAAAACAAAACAATCATGAACAACATTTGTTAATAAAAAAACAACTGATAACTAACCAAACGATTGTTACTGATTGCGCCAATCTACCACAACACAATTCAAATTTAAATATATTCAGTACCGGGTTAAAAACAATGTTACCAAATTCTACTAAAAACTACAACTCTTCAAGTCTTTTATTAGCAAATAATTTATACAGTATTCAGCAGATTGAATATTAAGTGAACAACTTGAACAGTTGTAGCTATAATTTAGTGCCTGAAAAATTTAAAATCTCCAAGATGCATATTTATTTAAAAAATGTAATCGTACAAATGAAAATATATGGACTTACTTATCTGATTCCTTGGGTGATGAGTTTCCAGACGTGGGTGGCGTCTTCAGGCTCTTGAAAGCTTTGAGCCACTTGGACTTCATGCTGCCTGTCGATGCGGACGATAACTTACGATCACGACCCGAATCACTACCAGAGTCCAGTTTGTTGGAAAACAATTCTTTCTGCAGTCACAAAATAAATCAGAATTACAATCAAGAATGATAGGTAATGAGTAGGTACAGGTTACATTGGAGCCTGAACAGCGGTCATTAATTCTGATGTGAACCAAATGAAAATATCGAGCTTCACTAATAACATAGTATTTATAGCATGAACTGTACACAAATGATTTTCTTGCATGTCACCGTCGCATAAATAATTCCCAATCAATCGCGCGGCCTGCCCATGTTTGTGTACAGTGAACGAAATTTGTAACAAGTCGATACGACTTGACACATACAGGAATGTGATCTAACTAATTGCAACACTTAATCTGAAGCCTTACCAAGTGGGACCGCAGTGTGACCCAGCCCATAACGAGATGCACTCACCACTCACAACGGACGCACGCACCACAAGACAACAATGCACGGGCACAGACTTCCAGAACCGGAAACAGAACACCGAAGAGCTGTCACACCAACAGGAGAGGTTATGGCTCCGGTGAAAACAACGCGTTGTCGCGTCGTCAGGCGTCGAGCGGCAGGTGAGCGACGCGCCGCGACGCTGTATTGACGCGACGCCAGCGCCCGTATCTATCCGACCTATCCCGAAGTGCGCCGAGCGGGAACGCCTGAATTACACGCCGCAAATTGTTTTATCAAATATTTACATTGGCGTACTTCTGTTTTCGTAAGTGCAAGTAAACATAATTGTACGTATTTTGTCACTAGAACCATCGGCGAAAACCTACAGAAAACTTGCTAATATTTTATGAAAATGCTACTGATTAAACATGCACCAATTTCAAATTGAAATGACTGAATAATTAATACTAAATCTGGCAGAACAATAAAGGTTAAATTATTCAATTCAAGGAAGATTAAATATTTAATTTAGGTTCGGAGATAATGCGATTCCGTTAGAAGTATAACCTGGCCTAAAACAGAAAGCTGCATTATAAATTAGCCGCAGCTAATTTCCTAAATAGCCAACGAATTATTGTCCCAAATTGAAATTCATGTTAAATAAACATGCGGCTTCTCTAATAAGTCATTTCTATATTATTTTTAAATGTAATACAGATTGAGACGAAGAGAACCATCTCATCGTCTCTAGTCCCAGCAGACACATTCATTCCTCTCGTACAATTTTCCAAACTGAAAACGGAATCAATTCCTCGCGGGACCTCAACTCAATTTTTTCTGCTTCATTTCGAAACAAATACAAGAGAGCCGAGAGTGCCTGCTCCTTTAGCAGCTCTTTTTATTCTTTCCGATTGAAAGACCTACAATCGTTTATTCAATTTTCTTTTCTACTTCTGAAACTTTAGATAAAGCTAAAGGTCAATGCAGTGTGGAAAGTAGTTATGTTACAACTCAAACTGATATATAAAAATGGTGCAGAGTTTCTCAAGCGCCATCTATATAAGTACAGGGACAATTACAGTAGCGAGTAGAATTCACTAACACAAGGCGCTCTTTAAAGCACACGCAGTCCTAGTTCCTGAGATCAAGTGAGCAAGTGCGGGTGGAGGCATGGCGCTCTGTTTAATACTGCTCGCAACAACGGGAAGTAATGTATTCTGCAGCAACACTTTTATATGTTAATGAGGCGCAAACTTACGCAAACGTTTACAGCGCCAGATTGCATGTACGTTACACGCAGGAAAAACGACAACTAATTTCCTGTCAGATGTCGTTTTGTACATCCGATGAGATAATGCATTCTTTGATAAACTCTGTGAACACAAAGGCAGAGTCTGAATAAAAGGATTTTCATGATTATCGATTATCATCTAGTCTAGTTTACTCTGTAATCTGGGTTAAATCTAATAGACATGTTTCTTGTTCTTTTTACAGCCCCCATTGCTCGGATCATTTCCTTCTTGCATATAAAAACACATCGGTTCTAAGAAAACTCACTAGACTAAATATGCATAATATGGCGCTATATACCATGAAATGGGGTAGCACGAAACCTTGATACATCCAATAAACATGTTTTCATTACGCAATCAATTTTTGTCAGACATCTCTATCCTGAGGTATCCTTATCATCATCGTAATAGAAGCTTTCATAGAAGCTCGTTTATTCCTCAAACTCGGAATTTTTCCTAGATCATTCACGCAATCTATAAAAAATAAATAAATAAATATATCATCACGCCTTTTACCCATCACTGGGTGTGGCACTCTGCCTAAGCAGATCTCGGTAAGTGATATATTTTTTCGCGTGAAGTGCGGTTACCAGCCGTCAAATCACGGCCTCCAAAGATATTAGTGGTGGAGGAGCCACAGGGGTAGATTTTAGATCTATGATACAAAATAATTAATAACATTACAACATAATTATTAATTTAGTTACGGTAATTTTTCATTCGAATATACAACGTTACAATTCTTTACATATAAACAAAAAAAAACTGTATGTCAAAGTTTATCAATAATTCTTTGTTTTTTATATCTGCTGATGAATTTAAACTGCACTATTGTTAATTTTTTTTCGAATATTGCGAATAGCGAGTTCAATAGAACGGGCGTGCTGGTACAAGGACGCTGTTGCTATTACCTCAGCACATTTCAAGCCTCCATAAAATTAAGTACGTGGAGAATCAAACGCTACTAAATATATTAAGTAGAGAATGGCTTAATTTTCATTCGCAACATTTGTCATCTTTGAAAGAAATAAAACGATGAGCAAGTCTTTATTGCCGCCATCAGAAATTCACATTGATACCACAAGTTCCTCGTGAACAGAAAGGTCAAAAGTATCTATCATTACATGTTTGAAAGTTTGTTGATTATTACATGAATAGGAAAAGTTTCTTGAACTGATCTCATTTTTGTGAAATCAATTAAACTGAAATGGAACAATAAAGTTATTAAATGATAATATCGTTACGATTCACGAAATTATCTGAAATTTGTCTTTGTCTTTCATGATGAAATAATTTCAACAATATTTTATTTCAGATACCATTCTCGTGACTATCTTAATTTAATTTAGACTCCATCGTAGAATAATTGATTCTGGGTCAAAATCTACTAGTACCTAAGTGAATTTGTCACCCTGATATAGTGAATGTCATTTAATATTAACGTCGTAAATTATAACTCAATTAGTGACACAATATAAGTTTCAATGTTTCGAATAATCATGTTACAAACAAACTCAATATGACATACTAGAAACCGATAGTAAAAATTTTAGCGTATGTTGACAGAAACAATATTAGACGAGGAACTAGTTTCAAATGTAGTTACTAGACATTTTTATGGGCTAAAGGAAGTTGCGTTTGGCGCCAATTTATTGATTGTGTCGACTCAACTTTCAGTTGTCCTTTTGCAAAATTTACAAAATATATTAGAGATGTTTCAGCCAAGAGACAGAGCGGCGTCCAATGCGATAGTCTGCGCCAACAACTACTACCGTCTTTTATTGATAAAGCATAAATATATTTACACACACAAATATTTCAGGCATAATTCAGTGTGATAAAGCAGTCGTGCTAGTATTCAGTAGAGAATAAAATCAATTTACTGGTGGAAAGTGCAGCGCGGGTATGTGGTGGTAAAAAATGTACGAGATGTGGTCTCAGGTGCATCAAGATGCACTCGAACCGTTGTCATGGCGACGTCTTTGTACACTGGACCCCATAGCTACAGGGGACGAGTAACCCCTTCATAATTTATAGAGAGAAACCCGGCCTCCAATAATATGACGAAAATGTTAATAAACTTTACGCTTACAAATAAAATAAATAAATATATCATCACGCCTTATATCCATTACTCGGTAAGTGATATATTTCTTCGTGTGAAGTGCGGATACCAGCCGTCAAATCACGGCTCCCAAAGATATTAGTGGAGGGGGAGCCACAGGGGTAGATTTAAATTGGTGAAAATTGTTTGTCGGCTGTGGGGATCGAACCAGGGTTTTCAAGATCCACAGACTGACTCGATTATTATTATTATTATTAAGTATTTTTCCAATGTAAAATTCTGTCGGGATAACTTTAACGTAGAGTTTTTTCGGTGACTTAGGGAAATCCAGTGTCGAGTGTCGTTTAAAAAGGGAGGCTTGACATTCCAGTGGCGGTTTACCGGTCGTGGGAGAAAAATGTGTCACGTGCCACACAATAAGGAAGTTGATAGCAGCGAAACCGTCGTTACACATATATGATAAACCAAGCATTCCCGTCATCTCACATCGCATCGACGCTTCGTTTACATTAAGAATGATGGCTGACCGAGCATTCGAAATTAATAGGACTATTGTGAAATGTAGCAACTATTAATCCTACCACAGGACATAGTTGTGTTTCCAAGTTTTACATATAAATCTTTCATACAAATAATAAATCAAGAATACTTGCGAACGCATATAAATTACAAAATAAATAATGGTTGCGCAGTCGAGGAAAACAGATAAAACTGTAGACGTCAGACGTCGGAAGTAATGTTGGCAGCAGGCCAGTATATGTGCGTTGAAGGGCACTGACCTAGGGTTGTTCAATACACCGATTCATTCGTTTTTATTACAACATTTTAATCTCAATATTATACGGGATCATGAATTTGAGGAGAATGTTGTGTGTTGAGATGGTTTGGTCACGTGGAAGACAGTGGTTTTACATATTTTGAAACCTGAAGCAATAACATTTTTGGGACACCAGCTACTTGAACTAAGTTGTTATTCGAAAAGAAAATTTGAAAAATAAACATTAATAAACAATTTTTTTAACAAAATATAGCTAGTAGCTGTAGCTTCGCTACACGTTTATAGAGCTTCTTTTTTAATGAATAGATAAGTTTTGTATTAATCTATAAATTGTGAGTCTAAAACGACAGCTTCATGCGATTCAAGGTGAAACATAGATGAAATGAAATATTGGGAAACATATGTAAAACAGTGATTGAAAGTGAAGGTTTAAACTAACCTGATGGTGGATGGCACTGAGATGAATCTGCGCGACTCTAAGATCAAACCTCTTCATACTAATATCCTCCTGGGTCTCATTAACCTTGTTGTAGAGATTGGATTCAAGCGACCGCTGCTGAATCCTCAACAATGTATCTAGCGCATCCTGTGTCTGCTTAATCTGTAACTCCAGCTCTAGAGCTTCCTTTCGCAGCGCGTCATGACTCGGCTTGACTTGCACCGAGGCGAGACGATCCACCACGAGCTCGTTTTTAAGCGGTGGTGGGATACAGTCAGGTGCAGGCGGAGGCTCCACCGACTTGTCTGGATCGTCTGGGTCGTGTACGGGCGCCGGCGGCTGCGGGGGCGTGAAGAGACGTTTCATGGTAGAACGGTTTGGTGGAAGTGATGGCAGAGAACGGAGGAAATGGGCTAAGTCACCTGGACCCGACACGACGCGGCATTGGTTGCCCAGACCTTCATATCGCTTGTACTGCTCCATTGCCTGCAAATACACATACATATGATATTATTTTAAATAGTAAATCGGATTTATTTGTTGCAGCTTATAGTACTCGTACAATAGGCAAATACTGGGAAGCCGTGATATAAAAAATGTTGTCGTTAAATTATGAAACATTAAGAAAGAATGAATCAGTTACAGAATATAATGGAGCTGAAGTTTGATTCACGTTCGCTTATTTGTGAAGAAAGTGTGCCACAATTGTCTGTAATATACCAAGCAAGAGTTCGCCTTTTATACAGTAATTGGAATGAAGTTCCGAATGTGCAGAATAGAAGATAAGTAAAGTATTTTGAAATGATGATAGTAAAAATGCGAGACAGTATATTGAATTTGAGTTTTAGTTGCATTGAGTTTGCAGAGGAGAGAGATTTGGTGTCCGCGGTGGTGTGGAAGCAATCAACATCAACATCGAGATCAAGTGCGGTGTGCGCGTGGTCGTGACAGGTGTCTTCCTGCTCGGATCACTGCACACGCGACGCGCGTCCGAGTCTCTTGTCTCGTTGACGTGTAGCGTCGCGACGTCTTTTGTTGTTCTGATGCGTTGTGCTCTGTGTTGTCTGTTCGCAGTGACGTTAAATATTCACGTAGTGTACGAGCCTTGAATTTGTAGCGTACACCGTCGAATCTCTATGAATTATTTATCCTGTTGCATGACGGAGAAATTGCTTTTATTGTTGTGCACGTAGTGCCGCGGTACTATCTTCCTACCTTCATGTTTACATGGATACCAAATGTTTATTTTTTAATAAGAAAATAAACATGTTTACAAAGATTATAAGTCAGTATAAGACTCACCCTCGCAGAGATGACTTCGGAACCTTGGAGAACAGCCTCGGATAACGTGGAGCACAGGTCCGTGTAAATATCTTCCAACTCCTACAACACACCAGCTCATTAAAGTTCTGGAAATTGTTCCTCGGCTTCACCGGAACTTGAGGTAAATAAATCACTAGCTTAGTTATTATGTTGTAATTAAACAATTCTTGTACATCGATTAATTTTTAATGGTTCGTAAAACGTTGCGCCGAACAAATCTTTCAAAACTCTTTTCATGAGAAACTCTACAATAAAAGCAGTAGAAAAAGTTCCAAAATTTTTACATAACTATGAGCACTTTATTCATTACTTATTAATAACTACTAAGAAAGAAAAATAAATTATACAATTATATGTAAAACGTAAAGTTATTAAATTCATACCTAGATTACAAAATCATATTAAAATAAATAAATAATAAATTGACATTGTAAAGCGAAATTGAATAGCTTTGTCATGTAGGTTTCTTTGTGTTCTGTTAGTTTTCTACCCAGTTCATACAGAAGTACGAAATAACTAGATAGAAATCACAAGAGACATCTTGTAACGGTGAATACCGGATACTATAGCAAGTTACATAATTACAAATGTCTTGTGCCAATTACATTCATGTATAACTGAACAATATACCAATTTGTAAAATGATCTCTATGCATCCAAAATATTTCAACCTTCAGCTTTAACAATATTTCTTCAACGTAGCCGTTTTAATGAACTAAGGAAAAAAATTCGATTCAATTTATAAATGAACAGTAAATAAATATTTGAGCATCAGTGTTTAGTGAACGTGTAAAAAGAAGCAACCCACTTGGGTTAATTAAGAAAGCCAAGCCGGAACCAAAATAGACACAGTGTGACATCGAGTCAATCAAAGTAACGTGATGCAAATGGCGCTTGATGAATAGTTAATGTCCGGCCGGAAGTCCTGTTACAGTCGTGATTGGCATCGGTTCGAGCTTATTAAATGTGTATTCGCTCGTTCACTGCCACTCACACTACTCTTGCTAATTTCATATCTGGTTCATTATTTACATCTACCGATTAGAATCGCTCGATATTGGCTGTCCGAAATAAGATGCACATGTAATGGGATTTCTAGAGAGGTACAGGGTTGGTTAAATTAGAAAAAATAGCGACTATTTTCAAATAATTTTAATTTTCAAATCAATTTTGCATTTATACTATTTTTTCAACATTAAATAAATAAATAAATATATCATCACGCCTTTTACCCATTACTGAGTGTGGCACTCTGCCTAAGCAGATAACATGAAAAATACATTTTTACGTTTGCGATACAAGACATTTAATAATTATTTTATATAAATCATATTTCCTTGGTCACCATGTCAAATAAAATTTCCCTAACTTAATTTATCGTGATAGTAACCGTTTACCTCACTAATGAGGAAAGTAAATAACCTTCCTCACTCGTGAGGGAAACAGTTACTATCACAACTAAATTGAGTGAGGGAAATATCATTTTTTTTAAATAATATTGATTTTTATTTTCAATCGCAAAAGTTATACTTTCTTCAAAATGGAATGAATAGTTAAAAAAATTTAAAAGCTTTTTCGTAACACATACACAAGAAACACGTTCTTATTCCCTAATTTTAGAGAGAGAAACACTGCTTTTCTCCCCTAGGGAGAGAAACATTATGTTTCCATAGGTAGCATGTTTCTCTCCCTAGGGCAATGTTTTTCTCCCTAGAGAGATTAGCTGTTTGCGGTGTTTCCTAGGTAATTAGTTACGCAACCCATATTTGACATTTGTCCCGATAAGACGGTAATTTTTGTGCACTTGTTACGAAAAATATAATATGCTTCACGGGAGGACGCGATTATCCCTTGTGTGAAGTTGGCAAACCTCGACTTCAGCTCGAGCCTTACTTCACACGCGGGAATAATCACTTGTTTCCCTCCCTTGATGCATAACATACTATTTTTTCTCTCTTGTTATGATGCCATATTTTCACTCATATCTAGAGACTTTTTGGAAAAAAAAAGCAAAAAGTTTAGTGTAATTTTGTTCACGAGACCCCTATGTAAGCGCATCTTATATGGGGCAGCCTGTACCGTCAACTGAAGTAAAAACTGATTGACCGTATACATAATTGAGTTGTTCTCACCTGCAGGAGTTGCGGTAGCGTCTCTTTACTATACTCGTCAAGCATGCCATTGGTAGCATGCAGCTGCTGCACATAAGCGTTGTGCGCATCAAAGTATGCACTAAGCGATGTAGCAGTCGGCGCAGTCAAGTAACTCAAGTACGCGTTTTTATAATCCTGGCGACACTTGGCCAACTTCTCTTCAGTTTTGCTGATGATAGTTTCGTAGGACTCGCGGTGCGTGAACACTTTGCGCGACTGGATCTTGCGATGGAACGAACGCTCGAGCAATGGACGGGAGACCTGACGACTCAGGATACTGGCGATGTCGCTGTGTGCTTGCGAGTCAATCTCCACTTCCTGGAGAAGTGTCTCCCACGCGTGAAACAGCGAACTGGGACATGCTGGACGCTCTTTCCGTAACTCGCCGTTCCGTTTGCGGAAGTTTGAGACCAGGACCTGCAGCTCCTCCGCATGCTGCTCGTAGATCTGCGACAACTGTTGGGTGAAGTCTGAAACTGCAACGTAACATCATTAGCAACACTCACAAAACATACAATTATCATGTCTTACAAATATACTGAAACATGTCGGACTTGAATACACAAATCATTCCGGGAACCATATTTTTAATAAAATTTTCTATTTTTTAACTGTTTAAACGAAGCTTTTGCAATCATACCTATAGAAGAAAAACTTTTCGTGTTATTTTGAGATTCTAATTTAATATTACAAGTTTTACATACATACATAACAAATAAATATAAATATATCATCACGCCTTTTACCCATCACTGGGTGTGGCACTCTGCCTAAGCAGATCTCGGTAAGTGATATATTTTTTCGCGTGAAGTGCGGTTACCAGCCGTCAAATCACGGCCTCCAAAGATATTAGTGGAGGAGGAGCCACAGGGGTAGATTTTTTAAATTGGTGAAAATTGTTTGTCAGCTGTGGGGATCGAACCAGGGTTCTCAAGATCCACAGGCCGACTCGATACCACTGAGCCACCTACCCCATACATACATAACATCACGCTATATCCCATTAAATGGGGTAGCACGAACCCGTCAACATTCTCATCCTGACACACGATACTCGATTCGACCACATTAACACTTCCTCCATACAAACTCTTTCTTTTCTCACAACCAAAATCCATCAACACACAACAAACATTCATCCATTCGATCCTGTACACTGCGCTTGTTTCTGAAGGTGATCTCCACACAATTGCAGGTAAACACTCGAAACATCTAACCAATGAATCTAAAATCAAGAATCATACACTTGTCTTCATTCATCATATTTATCCCGCAATTAATTCCTATCCTGACACACCACTTTTGCTTCAACCACATTCATAATTTTTTTCATACAAGTTTTAATACGAATTAACTAAATATGTATATAGAACAAGATATTTAGATGACAATGAACCCGGTCTCAATCAAATATTATGGTACCAATTTAGTTTATGTGCCTTTCTTTTTAAAAAATGAACATGTTTGTTTCTGTTACTGTCAACACTTCAGACGGTCACCGAGTAGTACTAGCAGATTACGTCCCGGTGTTCAGATTCATTGGATCGACGTCAGTTATCGCCTTTGATCAGGATCTGTCTTAGTAATTAGCAAATGGAAATGTGTCGCTCAGTGGTTGTGTGCATTAGCGCAGAGCTCACGAGTACGAGATATTTAACCATTTAACTCGATTATTCGACCCATACCAACTCGAATTATTTTCATCTACCAAGTGTAAAGCCCGTCAGTTTATAATCGCCCATAATGAACTCTGAATTAAAATTTTAAATCTTATTATTTACACTTACAAGCACTCGAAAAGAATGTTTGCGATTGGAAGTAGAGCACAAAAACAAATTTATATTTTAAGTAAATATTGTTGAACTTGACAATCAGAGTTGAGAGTGAGCGATTGGGATTGAACGATAGCAAACGCTCAAAGGATTTCCGTGATGCACAGCGGTAAATGTCTGTCAATATTTATCCCCCTTGACGATAAATAAAATTTAACTTCGTGAAAAATGAAATCCGGAACCGGGCAAAAGACGGAAAGCATGAAATAAGAATCTTATTCAATTACAAAGTTCCATCTCCCTTCTGAAGAGTTCATTTTCCGCCTTTCTGTTTGCTTATTTAAACTGATAAAGAAACTTATTATAAACAAGACAAATTAAAAACTGGAATAATCGTATTGAGTTGAGAGTAAATTTATGATGACATATTTTTATCCGGAAATCTTGAATAGTAGGATCAGTGAAAGCTGAAGTAAACGTTGCAATCGAATATAAAACATTCATTTAGTTGATGCATTTTGATTCTATTCTAGTTGAGATGAGGGAAGGCATAGAATATCGGCCACAGCTACAGATATCGAACATCGAACGCAAGATGCGGGATCGATTGGCAGCCAGGTAAGATCCCGCAGGAATATGCCCGATGTATTTTTTATTCGGTTCCATCAAGTGTGCTACGTGCTGGCTTATATCGAAGTGATTTTTTTTTGTTCAGCTTGTGTTGAGAACGCGGAGATAAATCGATTGGGATTTAATCACAGTAAAAAGCAGCCATCCCTCATTCGCAATTTATATATGTCCACTAATATTTTAGCTCGAGTTAATATATTTGCTGAAATGAAATGCATGAAAGCAGTTTGCGGGATAAATGTCGGTATAAAATTCCAATGCGTTCCGGCAGTAAGTTTGCGGTGAGAAAAGTGTTTGCAAAACTTAATTAAAGTGCGGGCCACACTCGCACAATGAAACCAAGCGCTGGATTTACGCGACCGCCTAACTCACAATTTTTCCTCAATTTTCTTGCATTTGTGCTTCAATGAAACTCTACTCTCATTTTATTCACCTATCATTTATTTATTCAAACTTTTCAAATAAATTACATTAGTTTATATGGGGTAGGTGGCACAGTGGTATCGAGTCGGCCTGTGGATCTTGAGAACCTTGGTTCGATCTCCACAGCCGTCAAACAATTTTCACCAATTTAAAAATCTATCCCGGTGGCTCCCCCCTACACTAACATCTTTGGGGGCCGTGATTAGACGACTGGTAACCGCACTTCACGCGAAGAAATATATCATTTACCGAGATCTGCTTAGGCAGAGTGCCACACCCAGTAATGGGTAAAAGGCGCGATGATATATTTATTTTATTTATTTTAGTATGATTTCCACAGCCGACAAACAATTTTCATCACATTAAAATTATCCTCCACTAACATCTTTGAATGCGGTGATTTTATCACTAGTAACGTGCATATTCGAAATCTGCTACGAAAGCGTGCCACACCCAGTAATGGGTAAAAGGCATGATGATACAGTAAGTTCATTGCAATCAGTTACATTTTAAATTCCCCACTTTGCAATTCAATATTATCATACAGGAATTGTTATATAGAAGTATTCTTATATTAAATAAATAAAAGGCTTCAGAATCCAATGTTATTTTTTAAAAATATTTATTTTTGGGGACGTTTCGAGCATAAATATTTGCTCATCATCAGCTCCTTAAAATATAAATACAATAATTATAATATAAAACTAGCAAAATTATCAAAATGTCAAACCTTTAAAAAATATAAGACAATATTTGTAAAAATAACATTGGATTTTGAAGCCTTTTATTTATTTAATATATCATATTATTGAATCCTTTTTAAATATATAATAGAAGTATTGTTCACATAAATAAATGATATATGTTTTTTTCATATTACTAATATTTATAATTCAAAGGATTATTGTTGTAATACACTGTCAAACATACAATTTAGTTATGCAAGTGTTTGTATTTCATTAGACGAATCAAAGCCGTGGAAAATTTAATTATACTTGTATGCGTGTGCTCGCACTCAAATTCGTTGAATAAATACAACTAGAAATTCTAGTAAAACTCTAAAATTATATGCAGTTTTCTTCTTGGGGATGCTTACATTATTTCTTCGTGCTACATACTTTTACAGAGATGATTATTCAAAACTTATTTCAATATCATGTTTCATGTCGAAAGTATACAAGAACAACAAACTGAAATATCATACAAGTTCATCCTCTCCACGAAAAGAATTATATTTATTTGTAATCCAATCCACGTCAGTTTGATGTTACATAAAATCTCATAGAGAGTAGAATATAAAAATACAAGCGCTGGACGACATTTCCTTCCTTTTTTTGGCTTTTGACTCGGTTACTATTCTTACATAACTACAATTTGCTTTCAAAACAAGCGCTGGGTAACGCTCCTTAATGTCTTGAATCATTTTCAGTTCTTACTATAGAGTGTCCAACTGCTATCCTATTTGATGGGATATAGCGTGCTATTACATATGTATGTAAAAACTCGTGTGCATTAAACTGATTTTAATTAACAGTTACGTAAATAACTCATTAAGCAGCATCAATAAATGACCATTAAAACACTGTGCCGTCACTAGCAGACTTTTAATTATTCACTGACATCAATTGCATGGAAAACTCACTTCAACCAGAATTATCATCGTGCACTTTACCAACCTTATAAATAAATATATTATCACGCCTTTTACCTATCACTGAGTGTGACACTCTGCCGTAGCAGACCTTATAGTACATAAAAACACGAAAGAATTTATATCAAATTTCGGATGTTTAAATTCTTGTAATATTTCGAATTTAATACATCTACCAAAAATATATGTTTGTAAAGAGATGCAAAAGTATCATAAATCAGAATGAAAATCAAGTTTGTCGGGATCCCGGACAAAAGCGGGTGTCGTGTATCACAACGCAACACATCCGATTTGAATTTCAAATGAAAGTTCGCAATCTTTCGAGCTCTGGAATTAACGCCGATTCTTTGTCGGCATCCGACAGAAAAGTCTGCGTCACGACGCGGCTTCAAGCCGTCGCGACGCCACACTTCACTGATCCGTCTGTTACTACTGTATGCCAATATTTAATTAGATATAGGTAACTGGTTGGTCGTATAAAACAAATGATTATTATTTGTCATATTAATTCGATTCGGTTATAACTTATTATGCTGCTATGGATTCTTGTAATTAGGTACCGGTTATAACAGACTCAATTTTACATATTTCGACACTTGAAACAATAATGTTTTTGAGGCTCCTACCACTTCAATTATTACGTTATTCGTAAATAGACAATTTAAATATCTAGAAATGTATTCGCAAATGCTTCGTTTATTAATATGAACATGTGAATTTTTATTGAACCTATTTAAAAATGCAAAATTTTATAAATATGGTTCTATATTATTCAGATCATTGAATGCTGTTAAGCGCATTTTTAGATCAATTTTAGTTTCCAAAATATAACGAATAAAACTCGCAAATCATATCTCAAGAACTAAAAAAGATATTGGAATGTTCCAATTAACTTATACGTATATTTTGAAAATTTTCCAATTTTGTTCAAAATTATTGATACTACAAAAAGTTGAAGTGCTATTAAAAATCTATACACACCAGTGAATTCCTCACATAAAAATACATGAGTATGTAATAGTTTAGAATTTTTGCAAATGACCTAAATTAGTCAAATTAGTTAAAAATCTTCGAAACATGATATATTTCGAATTTTTGTAATGACAAATTTATCTGTACAAATTTGTGACTGAAAATTTACATACCTATGTATTCTCACACGAGGAATTCATTGGTATTCATGAATTTTAATTATCTCTTCAACTTTTTAAAATAATAACATAAGAAAATTATGAAAAACATTATCAAATTTTTAAAATTTTGCTGTATATTTAGAACACGAGAAATACATTGATTTAAACCGTATTTCAATATCTCATTTAGTTTTCCATATCTGGACTCTCAACATTAGGAATTAAAAAAAGTCAATAATCGCTGCTACTCGGAAACTAATAGAGATATGAAAATGCGACATTCAATTTTGTATTTTTAGACTGGTTCAAGTAAAAATTCGCATTAACAGCATGTTTGTATGGATTGGCTTTCTTTGAGACGCCTGAAATTTGAAGGCCTAAAGCTTTGAGTATATAAGGGGCTACTTCAAACCACACGAATCCGGTAGTATATCTTTAATAAGCCTGGATCTCGAAATATACGAGAATAATAAATTGATTTGATTGTCAGGCAACCTTAATTTATAAAATGTGAATAATAATATAAGCAGATTTTTTCCAAATATAAAAGAATATCATTAATTTCATATCTTTCCAGATGTTTTCTATCTAAATGAAAAGAAAATCTCTTAGCACAGAGGAATCCAATTTGCCAGTAATAAAACTCTCGAGTTAAAATTCAATCTTTCCAAATGAAATGTTTAAATATTCCATTTCGTTTAAGCTTGTAATTATTCCATATAGACACAGACACGACTGACAAATTAAAATTAAATATAATGACCTTAGTTATTTATCGTTTTCATCCCGCTAACTTCTAACTTGTGTGACGTGAAATAGAATTGTGTAGGTGGGTGGTTATATTGTACAAACATGGTATACGG
The DNA here is from genome assembly GCA_947425015.1 of Pterostichus niger. Taxonomy (NCBI): domain Eukaryota; kingdom Metazoa; phylum Arthropoda; class Insecta; order Coleoptera; family Carabidae; genus Pterostichus; species Pterostichus niger. Next base: position 42,921,055 of record OX380335.1, on the reverse strand, counting down.
TTGGTCACATGTAAAGTTCTGTGTACACAGTACAAAAGAGCGAACCACCCGAAATTGCACAATAATGAATGTTTAATTTCCTTCACGAATTCTGATGGTGAAGCTGGTAAAGGTTGTATTGGAATGTGGAGTAACTGTAGAAGGTACCTGCGACTATGCGGCCTGTACGATTAACTTACAACTTTAAAATGACTGATCTAACGAACTCCAGAACTTATTCAACTTGTTACATTGTTCCCGCTGTAGCTAAGTAAATACTTGGGGGACTTTGTAACGTCTGAATGTTTGTGTACGTACATATATAAGAACTTGTAACTTGGAAATTAATTATGAAATGTTAGCTGTACGGTAATGGAGGTCGATTACAAGACATATAGCTATTTGAAAACTAAACGACACTGATTCAACTAACTATTGTTATAGTTTCTGAAACCTAAAAGAAATTATACTTATATAATATCCCGTTAAATATACTTTATTCTACATTAAACATCTAATAATGATAATCGCATTTCACGCACATAAATATATATCACTTATCATATCATAGTATATCAATATCTCTTTTAGTTTTTGAGTTACAGCGATTTTTGACTTTTTTTAAAGCTCAACTTTGAAAGCCCATAACTCAAAAACTAAAAGAGATATTGAAATGCGGTTTGAACGAGTGTATTTCTCGTGCGCTACTTAACTTGTACATGTATTTTGAAAATGTTGAAAATTTTTCAATTTTTTTTGAAATTTTCTTTTGTCGATATTTCCAAAAGTTGAAGAGATACTGTAAATATGAAAACACCAGTGAATTCCTCGCGTGAAAAAATGTATTTGTGCGAATTTTATTGTGAAAATTTGCATACTTATGTATTTTCACGCCAGAAATTCACGTGTGATTTCAGATTTTCATTATCTTTTCAAGTTTTTGAAATATTGAGGAAGAAAAATTTTGAAAAAAATTTAAAAATTTTCTAAATACATGTACAAGTTAAGTAGCGCACGAGAAATACACTCGTTCAAACCGCATTTCAATATCTCTTTTAGTTTTTGAGTTATGGGCTTTCAAAGTTGAGCTTAAAAAAAAGTCAAAAATCGCTGTAACTCAAAAACTAAAAATGATATAAAGATGCGCCTTGCGCCATTCGATTTCTCGTGGTCTGAATTATATAGAACCACATTTTAATAATTTTCGATTTTTGAACTGGTTCAACCCAAAATTCTCATTATTTCTGCCACACCCAGGAATGGGTAAAAGGCGTGATGATATATTCATTTATTTATTTTAGTATTTTTACCAGTTTCTAAATATAAATTTCCAGGTGATTTAAGAATGTATTCAGTGCTAAAAATTACTATTTTCACGCAACTGCCAAACAAAGTTGACTTTTATACTCACAATTCAACTTATTTATAAACAGCCCGAATTCATTACCGGGGTGTGAGCTACTCTGTCGGGCTATTCTAATTCCCATTACCAATACGATTACAAAATACCACCGATAAACAAACAAATTGCATTTTTTTCTGAAAACGTTCATATTCGTGCATTTATTTGCCCTCAATTTTCACTAACATACTCCTAATTCACAAATTTTCCATTCGACATACTGTCACCAGTCATCCATTCTTCGAAAAATAATAAAGGACAAAATTCGCGAGCATATTTCAGCATTGCAATAAAACGTTGTAAATGTGCCACATTTTAGCAGCTCGATTTTTCCGAGCAATTTACATAGAAGGGTGAGGGGGTGCGATAAGGAGACGGGAATGGCGAATGGGTCACGGCACGGTAGGAACATCTAGCGCGTTTAATATCTCGTTACGTGAACGACGTCAACTCTCACAACGCGTAAGTAACGTCTCTGCTGATGCACATCTAACCATCGACATCTCGCTAACATGTCATATTACTTACTACAATTTTATTTATCGCAAATTCATTTTAGCATTCGATTTTAGTAGGTAATTACTTATTCATTTTACAATATATCATATCAAAAATATACGATTGTCTCTAAATGATTCAAATTATAAGTTACTGTAATTGTTAATTAAAGTAGCAAATATATAAGTAAATGAATGTAAAACTCTGGCTCTAGAAAACAGCTTAATTGTACTAATTAGCCCAATACTGGTTTTTGAAAGTGAATTCCACACATTTAGTTAGACATTCTTATTATAAGAACTGTAAATGAATCAAAAGATAAGAAAGAAAAGAAGTGTCGATGAGCACAAATCCCTCATCAGATTTACCGAAGAATCAGTCTTCGTCAGGGTTCGTAAATATCATGATATTTATAATAAATATCAAAATATCTGATATATAGGATATATCAGATAAATATCACTTTTTGGATATTTATTTTTTAATTTTAGTTTTTGTACACATTTAGAAAAACTGAAAAATTCGATAAATTTCACTTTTCCGGAGGCTATATCTCAAAAACTAAACAAGATATGGAAATGCGCTCAACGGCGTTGAATTCCCCGTGTCCGAATTGACTTATAAGCAAATTTTCATACAATTTTATGCAATTTAATATTTTTAATTATTTCCTAAGGGGTACCCCTTTGGTTTTTTCAGATTTTAATTCAATTTTCCCAAAAATCCTTAATCGTAGGATTATTAAAACGAAAATTTACATACATATGTATTTTGACCCACTGAATCCAATGGAAAAATGATCAAATGCATATGACTTCTGGTTTTCGAGAAAATGTTAAAAAACCGCTTTTTGCGATTTTTTTGGCGGAAAATAGAAAAAAAATAAAAATCGCTGAAACTATGTTTATAAGTTAACTGAAGCACGAGAAAATTAATGCCGTTGAGCGCGTTTTCATATCACATTTAGTTTTCGAGATATAGCCTCGGAAAAGTAGAAAAACTGAAAAATTCGATAAATTTCACTTTTCCGGAGGCTATATCTCAAAAACTAAACAAGATATGGAAATGCGCTCAACGGCGTTGAATTCCCCGTGTCCGGATTGACTTATAAGCAAATTTTCATACAATTTTATGCAATTTAATATTTTTAATTATTTCCTAAGGGGTACCCCTTTGGTTTTTTCAGATTTTAATTCAATTTTCCCAAAAATCCTTAATCGTAGGATTATTAAAACGAAAATTTACATACATATGTATTTTGACCCACTGAATCCAATGGAAAAATGATCAAATGCATATGACTTCTGGTTTTCGAGAAAATGTTAAAAAACCGCTTTTTGCGATTTTTTTGGCGGAAAATAGAAAAAAAATAAAAATCGCTGAAACTATGTTTATAAGTTAACTGAAGCACGAGAAAATTAATGCCGTTGAGCGCGTTTTCATATCACATTTAGTTTTCGAGATATAGCCTCGGAAAAGTAGAAAAACTGAAAAATTCGAAAAATTTCACTTCTCCGGAGGCTATATCTCAAAAACTATTTCATATTTTTATATAATGGATATATATCATTGCAAAAATATGACGATATATATCAAAATAAATATCATGATATATATCGATCGATATATATCTTCGAACCCTGGTCTTCGTCCAACATACACGTTCCCTCCATACAATCTCAATGAATCTACAAAAATAAGAAACGAAGCGAGTGTTTACTGCACTTGCACACAATTATAGTTAGAAATTCTATGTACTTGATACTTTTGGGAATGAATTAAACGCGGATGTACTAGTATTATTTAATTTGTTAGTCAAAATTAATGAGAAATAAATCTGCAGACACTGGTTTCAACTGCCCTCATTTAGCTTATTGTATATATCAAATAAATTCTTGTTATTATTATTCTCATTTTAAATCAATACGACTGTTTACTATTGCTTCATTAAGTTTTAATAATTAATGCAATTAACTAATTTAAACAAAGTAATTATGTTACATGAATAATATGTAATGAAAATGTAAACTATTGTGTAAACAAATAAAGAACAGAATAATTTTACTTATCTTACAATGTAATAATTACGAAGTAGTACAATACACAGTTTCAATTCCATTCACCATTGGATCTGTAATAAACGAGACCTGAAAGAGCTGCTGAATACAGAACAGCAAGCTCTGTCTGTTATGTATGTTTAGCTACTGGAGTGTAAGATACAGAGTACGTTATATTGTTTCCTGCTCTATCACTTGCCGGGATAAGGCGTGTTATTATTATAATTATTACATAAACACTTATTTTCGTTAAGGATATGATATAAGCGAAGGCGAAGCTAACTAATAAAGTAAATAAGATGAAATAAAACTAAGTAATGTTATACAATACATTGTCAAGTGAATTTTTGTTTAGTGGCCGATCTGCAAATTGAGAAAAAACCAGTGACGTGAAAGTGTGCTGGCAAGGGATTTGGAGCCATTTCAGTCGCGACGTGTTGGGATTAAATTCAACCACAAGTGGAACGCTTCTCTGATTTTGCGAGCGCGTTCAATTAATTTATATTTTTACTGCGGCTTATCTATATACAACAGCAAGTCAAATAATATCACAGTGATTTAATAATTGAATTTATCTTTTACAGACAATGTTCTTAACTGCGAGCTAATCCAAATCTAAATTAGATTTACAATGTTGGTCTAATTGAATTTGTTACGTAAATCGTGTATAGAGTGTCATGCATGTAATTATTACAAAAGAATCATTTGACAATGGCAATGATAGCGGGGACGGGATACGGCAGGTGGTAGTTGACGTCATTTCCCGTTGTTCCTGATACTGATATGCGAGCTGAATTAGTTTGGGTCGAGATTGACTGGACGTGACTATTTTTACTACAACTGGGTCAAGTTTAGCGCCGTGCTAAACGCGCTACTAGCAAACTGTTTACATATAACCATACTATTACGAAACGGGTGTATTTATTGCCTATTAGCCAGTGAATAGTATTTGTGAGAGATTAGTTATATAAGTTTAATATAAGGTAAAAGCTATAATTAGAAATGAAACATTTTTACAAAGGAACACAGACCAGCGATTTGATAAAGGTCGCAAGATTTGAATCTTTTATTCAGTGTATTATTCATTCCGGTTCTGATCGAGGGCGGCAGAATCTCTGATAACCACGAGTCGCGAACTTACAGCCGCGGGCACTCAATTCTGCTCAACAGATCAAAACTTTATTATTCCAATGACGCGTTGAAACAATGGAACTTAGTACCACGGGATGTGCTAGAGGTTGCTAAAAATATCCAATATCCGAAACCGGATCGCATTAGAACTCTCTCAGTTTGGATTTGGATCTGAACCGGTTCAAAGTTCAGATAAAACATCGGATCTGAAGTTCACATAAAATTAAAATTAAAAAACAAATAAATTCCAATTCCACTCTATTTAAAATGATCAAGCTACGTCAAATTTACAAGTACTTATACTGAGTGTAATATGAAAAACTAGCCATACGCGTTTAACTTGAGAAATCAGTTTTTTCTTGCGTAAAAATGGCCAGTTAATGCTTCAAATACAAGTTGCAGATAATTAAATTCTGCGCATCTAATTCAATAACTACATTTTATTTTGCATGTTTCGAAGCCGAAATTATCGAATTTAAAAATTGTAATAGCCGTGGCATTGCGACAAAATAATAAACTATTGTATAATGTTTGACCTGTTAAGAAAATTGTTAACTATTCTCATGAAAAAAAGTTACAAAGTAAACTTTTCTGACATTTAAAATATCATACATTTGTTTCAATTCCATAGTGGTGACAAAACGTGTAAAATAAAATGTGATTATTGACTTTGATACATAATTTAATTGTCTACTTTTGCGCCAAGCTTTCAAGTTACACTTTCGAATATTTAAATTACATACTAATAAAAAAAATTATTTGAATTTTGAATTGAATTTCTGATCTGTAGGATCTGGCGTAGATCCAGGGCCGTACTAGATAATGTCAACAAGATCAGCGCTGTACAGTAAACTGCAAGCGAAAATTGCAGTCGCTTTGATCTTGAACTTTACACATTTTCCAATCAGTTTCAAAGCAACCTGAACCATAAACAAATGCAACATCTAAGTTAATGAAATTATGAACTAATATACATGTTTTTGTAAAATGTTTTGGCGGTGTTCTCCGCGTCATGGTTAATTTTAGAGTTAATTTATAAATAACAGCAGATTGTACTTTTTTTATAAACATGCGACACTCAAATTAAACATGTGTAGGTAAGTTGTGTATTAATAAAATTAAACATCGTCACGCAGGTGGCAACAATTCATCACGATATTTTTCTTAATAAAAGCAGAATATTGCATAGATACATACATAACATCACGCTATATCCAACAGAACATCCACACATCAGATTTATCAAAGAATCAATCTTCGTCCAGCATTCTCACATATCCTCCTCGCTTCAACCACGTTCACGTTCCCTCCATACAAGCTCAATGCATCTCTGAAGATAATAAAGGAAGGGAGCGTCTCGTGTGCTGTTTGTTTTTAACAGTAAATTCCACACAATTGCAGTTAGACACTCTATAGTTTTTGAAAGTGAATTGAACACAATAACGAAATAACTAAGCATTCATCAGATTCATCCCGAAATTAATCTTCTCCAGGCGCCAGCCTTCAATCATATTTATCCATTTATTTATAGGTCGTTTAACGCTCAATTTTACCAACTTACACCTGTTTCCTTAATCTCTACTTTTAACAACATTCTTCTCAATCTCACATTCATCGTTCCCTAAGAACATTGAAGTTATATTTTTCATTGGGATTAAGATGAACTGCGATGTATCTGATGAGATCTGGAGGTGGTCCGGTGAGGCCGGGCGATGGGGGATGGTTGCTGGAGGCAGCGGAAGTGACGTGGCACGGCACGGACATCCGGTGGAAGCGAGCCGGTTAATTAGTTTCACAATAAAGCAACAGCAGCAGCCGCGCAATCACTCCGCGCGCCGTCAGAGAAATTTATTATGACTTTCAATTCAAATGCGAAATTCAATTAGAGCTTACAAGGATTATCAATTATAGCACCAGCAAACCGCGCTCAACGCTATGTTATAAATAGTCGTACCGGACCTGTTTTCCGTTAAATGAATGTCACGATATTCTCTCAATACTCATTAATTTTTCATCTGCATAAGTTGCGAATAATAGTTGTAGGCTATTATTCCATGCGAACATAAATATCCAAGTGTTGCGTTGCCCGCGAATATTTATTCATTTATTCTAATGACGTAGTTCACATTGCCATATTACGTGGGTCTAATTATGAATCATTATGATATGAGGCCTTCATCTTTCTGTATCTTTCTTTATCAGAAAATAAAACTCTAAACACAGCCCACAAAATTGAAGAAATTACTGAATATCAAGAAAAATTTAATTGTATTCTACACATTCAAATATTATCCATGTGTTTATTACAGGGTTCGTAAATATCATGATATTTATAATAAATATCAAAATATATATCAGATAAATATCACTTTTTGGATATTTATTTTTTAATTTTAGTTTTTGTACACATTTAGAAAAACTGAAAAATTCGAAAAATTTCACTTTTCCGGAGGCTATATCTTAAAAACTAAACAAGATATGGAAATGCGCTCAACGGCGTTGAATTCCCCGTGTCCGAATTGACTTATAAGCAAATTTTCATACAATTTTATGCAATTTAATATTTTTAATTATTTCCTAAGGGGTACCCCTTTGGTTTTTTCAGATTTTAATTCAATTTTCCCAAAAATCCTTAATCGTAGGATTATTAAAACGAAAATTTACATACATATGTATTTTGACCCACTGAATCCAGTGGTGCAATCTTCAAATGCATATGACTTCTGGTTTTCGAGAAAATGTTAAAAAACCGCTTTTTGCGATTTTTTTTGGCGGAAAATTGAAAAAAAATAAAAATCGCTGAAACTATGTTTATAAGTTAACTGAAGCACGAGAAAATTAATGCCGTTGAGCGCGTTTTCATATCACATTTAGTTTTCGAGATATAGCCTCGGAAAAGTAGAAAAACTGAAAAATTCGATAAATTTCACTTTTCCGGAGGCTATATCTCAAAAACTAAACAAGATATGGAAATGCGCTCAACGGCGTTGAATTCCCCGTGTCCGAATTGACTTATAAGCAAATTTTCATACAATTTTAAGCAATTTAATATTTTTAATTTTTTCCTAAGGGGTACCCCTTTGGTTTTTTCAGATTTTAATTCAATTTTCCCAAAAATCCTTAATCGTAGGATTATTAAAACGAAAATTTACATACATATGTATTTTGACCCACTGAATCCAATGGAAAAATGATCAAATGCATATGACTTCTGGTTTTCGAGAAAATGTTAAAAAACCGCTTTTTGCGATTTTTTTGGCGGAAAATTGAAAAAAAATAAAAATCGCTGAAACTATGTTTATAAGTTAACTGAAGCACGAGAAAATTAATGCCGTTGAGCGCGTTTTCATATCACATTTAGTTTTCGAGATATACCCTCGGAAAAGTAGAAAAACTGAAAAATTCGAAAAATTTCACTTCTCCGGAGGCTATATCTCAAAAACTATTTGATATTTTTATATAATGGATATATATCATTGCAAAAATATGACGATATATATCAAAATAAATATCATGATATATATCGATCGATATATATCTTCGAACCCTGGTTTATTACGAGTATTTATTTATTTATGCACTCACCGAGTCGCAGTGTGGTAGTTCATATAATTTTAGCTTGAGTGCGATTCGAGCTCGGGATCTTCGGATTCGAATTTCGTACCACTATCCACACTACCGTACTGACAGATTATTGTAAATAAATAAATCATCACGCTCTCCCGTAGCAAATTTCGGTAAGTGATATATTTACTTCCAAAGATTTTAGTTGCGGGAAAGCCAAAGGGGTAATTTGAGATTAGTGAAAATTGTTTGCCGGTCATAGGAATTAAACCTGGGTTACCTTCAGTACTTTATAAATCCAGTTTATACATTTCTTAAGACATGATGCAATACAATAAATACAGTAATTCAGTATTACAGATACTAGTATGGTAGTATAACAAATTTAAACTTTTTAAAGGTAAAATTTAATTTAAAACAACTTTTTATTTTTGTAGTTTTTAAAAATCCTATGTTTCGCATTTCTGTATACACCCTGTATATATCTAGAGTATGGGATCAAACCCGAATGCTTGAGGGCTACAAGCCATCCTCTAAAGCACTTACTAAACTCTACTCTAAATATACAGTGTGAAGGATTAATGCTTAGCCGACCTCTATTGTTCCCGACTAATTACATTATAAAGCCAACTGCTTTGTTCTTTTCATTGTATACAAATATAGTATTATATTATAAAATAAATATTTTTTATCAACACACATAATGAAATTGAATAAAACATTTTTTTGTAAGTTATACACATTTAGGATGAATTATCTCTTAAAATATCAAAAGAAAGCACCGTCACAAGCTGTACGAGAACAATATTTTTTAGCTACTTTTAAATATTAGTGACATTTTAAACCGTTTTTTTATTATTTCTGGACTGTGGCCAAGACTACTCGTATAACGCACATGATGAGACGCTGAAATTGCAGCAGTTGAAAATGGATTTCTCGATAACTGACAAATTCAATACGGACGCGATAGCATAGAGAGGCATTGTCATTGTCAGAAGTATAAATATCCCAACTGGCATTTTACCGATCGCCAATACCACTGTCCATGGAATCTTGCTTCGTTCGTCTTTGAATTCACTCGCGTGGAATTTTACTTGTTATTATCAACGAGACACTTGCTGCTCTACTTAGCACCAATGGATGGTGATGGCACTAAGAAATACAGGTAGTGATGATCTCTGGAAAAATAATTCACTTGTTCATATGTACGTGGTTGTCTTCGACGAAATAACTATCAAATTTCAACAGTTGTTCACGATTGTTCTAGAAATATTTAACAAATAAGTTTGGACGATTACTACTATTTTTTCATAGTCTACTTTCAACGACCGCTAGTATACAAGTTGGGAGGCCACAATGATAAGAAACAATCTTTTGAATTATGAAACAGTTTACAACAATTTGTTATTTTTTTTTATTAATCATTATAATTATTGTTTTTAGTTTTGCCCTACGCAAATCTTGAGGTGGCGCCAATGGCTATAGACGTCCATAAGGGGTTCCTAGTGTAGTTAAAATTTATGCTGACGTGAAACTGACAAAATTTAACTTTTATTTAGACTATAACTCACAACGCAGTCGTATATAAAATATGAAGATTCGGTCAACGCCTTTGAGTTTTACATACACACATACATTTCTGCTATGTACTATCAAATGGGGTAGCACGAACCCTTGAAACATTTATTTGATTAATTCTACAATTACTTCTATTCATAAACCAACTTTTTCCTGTAATACCACGAGATGAGATTATACTCTCGTCTTGACAGAATTGTTCTCATTTCGTCTCGATCTCGACACGAGCCTCTGCCTTCTCGAAAATTTTGAAGTATACTTTCCTTTCGACAGAGTTATTTTTATTTCATCTCGATCTCAATCGAGTATAGAAAATATTGAAGTATATGTTTCGACAAATTGTACAGAGTTTAATAGTTTGTTTGATTTGGATATAATAGTTCAAAATTGCTTCCACATTTTAGTGAAATAAATTTATATAAATGTTAAAAAGTTAAAAATAAAATATTCCATTAGACTTAGCAACAAAGTTAGATTCCTGCTGGCATGAACGTATGATAAATAAAACATATTTTGCGAATATGAGACACGTTTATATTTATCAAATAACACAAATTTTAACGATATTTTCCATGATTTATAAATTAAAAAAGTCTTTATTGGTGCATTAGCAATTTTATATTATTGCGCATATGTTGAACTTTGAAATAATTATATACAATTATGAATAATTCATACTAGCTTCATATTAATGACAGTGGAATCAATACCAGTTTGAAATACTATGTAAAATGTCTTTTTTAAACATTTGAATGACGCGAAACAAGATTTTTCACTTGCGTCAATTTCCACGAACAATTTTCATTTGTCAAACGTTTTACGTTTCCGTACATACATTTCATTCTGTCTCACAAATGGTACGTCACTAGACAGAATTTAATTAGAAACGTCATTTCCATATACGCTGCTTTAATAACAGTAGTTATAGTAAAACCGTCCGTCCAGGAGTCATTCTCTGGCAAAGGTAGAACTCATTTCAGACTTATTTTTCCTTTAGTAAACATGTATAACAGTTCAGTAACCTAACCAACACAGGAATCAATCAAAGTTTGTATTATTTTTTTACGACTCTGTCAGAAAGACAAATTTCCGTCCATCAATTGACAGAAAAAATGATAGTTTTCATCCGTAGGGAAGGACAGTAAAGCCATATTCATGGCAACTGGAAAAAAACAACTGTAAGTTTTAACATTAGTGATCCGTAGATGACATCTGTCAAGAAAATAATAGTATGTTATGCATCAAGGAATAATCGCGCCCTCCCGTGAAGCATATTATACTTTTCGTAATAAGTGCACAAAAATTACTGTTTTATCGGGACAAATGTCAAATATGGGTTGCGTAACTAGTTACCTAGGAAACGCTGCAAACAGCTAATAATCGTAGTCTCTAGGGAGAGAAACATGCTACCTAGGGGAGAAAAGCAGTGTTTCACTCTCTAAAATTAGGGAAAAAGAACGTGTTTCTTGTGCATGTGTTACGAAAAATTTCTAATTTGCTATTGCAAACTTTATTTTCTAATGCCTATGGCACACTGGTCGATGAGCGTCGATGACCATCGATGAACTCCTCGATGAAACAACAGAACGCACCCGTCATCGACGAAAATTAGAGGCTCCTCTATTTCCATCGAAGAGCTCATCGATGAAACGAACGTATCTCATTTCACTCGTATCTTTCGTGTCTCACTTCACGTTAGCATATTTTTGAAATTTAGTTTTTCTTTCTCAACTTTAGAAGCTTTTATTGTTTGTCAATGAAGTGCGTTCTGTTGTTTCATCAAGGAGTTCATCGATGGTCTTCGACGCTCATCGACCAGTGTGCCATAGGCATTATAGGGTAGTAAAAATTATTTTGTATATCTTGTAAAAAAAATAAGAGATGTAACACCATCTTTCGGAAAAAGTCTCACTTTCTTTCCTTGATATATAACTAACTATTATTAACTGTTATTTGAATTGTGAAAATATGAAAAGAAAGTAAATACTGAATTATATCTTATAATATTTATATCAATATGTATTTACATATTTATGTAATGTTTGAAATGCAGAAACAAAGAAACAGCAGTATTCGTTTGACTTGAAGCCTCTGGCAAAGATGGATCGGCAATTCCGTAGCGGTCAACTGCGACTTTACTGATGAATTAATTTCGAGACAGACGGGTACAGTTTGTTGTCTGGCCATTCTCTGCTGATTGCTTCAGAAAAGAAATGAGTTGAGCTGAGAGTGATGTTACACTATACATTTATTCATTTGTAAATGTGAGCCATATAGATATTGATTCGGTAGCCCAGCAATTTTCTAAATAGGCTATTTGATATTCATCATTCCAGCGAACTGCGATGATAATGACGTAATAGCTTGTGAATACAATTATCGGATGAAACTCCATCCAGCGTCGCTGTTTCCGTCCCATGCAATTACCGATAAAGCAATAACCGGCGCGAGGCGATTGTTTGAAAACACCCGTGCACTTATTTAATCCGAAACCCAATTCTACGTCGACAACAATAGCGCGCTCGCGCTCTTTTCCGCCAAGGATTATGTTACGTTTTCTCTAAACATTTTCATCAACCGTTAAGAAATAGTTTTATTTTTCTTCCTTTCTTTACTTACTTAATCAGATTTTTATTATTCAGACCTGAATGCATTTTTCAATACGTATTATAAAATTTATTCATTTACATTGAAAATGCAACGACTTATTAAATTATATAATAGTTGTTCCCTTAAAATTCGAGAAATTCAATACCATTGAGCATATCTTTTGAGAAACAAATTATTTTAACAGTTTATAATTTTTAGTTTGCTCAGTGGTATCGAGTGGGACTGTAGATTTAAAAAGTCAATATCAATGTTATTAATTATTTTAAACCGTAATTCGGGTTGTATTCCCACAACCAACAATTTTCACCATATTACTATTACCTCTGTGGCTTCTCCTCTATTAATATCTATGGGAGCTATGATTTGATAACTGCACTTTATGTGAAGAAATATATCACTTACTAAGATTTGCTACGGCGGAGTGCCACATCTGATAATGGATAAAAGGTGTGATGATATATTTATGTATTTATTTTTCTATTTTGCACCATAGAAATTGTATCCATTGATTTCAATCTACAAAAATATACATTTGTACAGAAATTATTTTAGAATACAATATTGAAGTTGTCAGTTTATTTAGAAACTATGAGGGAAACGAACCAGGTCCATATTCAGTTTAATTTTCTGGATATGAGATTGTAAGAAGGTAAATTTAAAAATGAAACCTAAATTAAAAATTTGACGATTTTTTAAAAGAAATTAAATTTATGGCTCTGAAAATAATCCCTAATTATTCATTCATTCTTAAAATATATTCCCGGTTCCTCGATTGTAATATCACTCATTCGATTCTTACACAACGACATTACTTACACATACATCTACAATATCAAATGTTATAAGCCAGACGTCAAGTCTAAGCTGTAATATTATAAACTGTGCTGGCCAGTCTCTGACGATGTCCTCATAAGGTGACTTGGAGGCTGAATTTTGTGAGACTTAGCCAAGTGTTTATTTCATATTTTTTATTAAACCTAGTTTCACCAAGTGTATGGATGACAATTAATTTTGTCTTTGTTGTTATGTAATATTATTTATCTGACAATTACCAAAGTGATTAACTTTATATAAAAATCGCACTATACAGGGTGTTTCAGGACTAGTGTAACAAACTTTAACAGCTTATTCCTGAGGTCATTTTGAGCCAAAAATGTCATATGAACATAGGTCCTATTCCTTCTAGTTACCAAAATACAAGAGGTTGAAGTTCTATAAATAACACGACATTTGGAAATTTTTGTAATCAAGATACTTTCGGAAAACAAAAATGCGCGCAAATAGGGGATGGGAAAGTTGGCTTTCTATTTGGATATCTGTCTTGGTATTCTCTGGACGCATAACGGGCATTACCATTACATAATCCATAAATAAAAATCAAATCTGCATATTCAAATAAAATAAATAAATATATCATCACGCCTTTTACCCATTACTGGGTGTGGCACTCTGTCTAAGCAGATCTCGGTAAGTGATATATTTTGTCGCGTGAAATGCGGTTACCAGCCGTCAAATCACGGCCCTCAAAGATATTAGTGGAGAGGGAGCCACAGGGATAGATTTTTAAATTGGTGAAAATCTGCATATTCAGCAGTACTATAACCATCCATTATGAAACAATAATACAATCAAAAGTACAACAATTTTTAATTAAGACAAATAAGGTATGACTTTTCAATAAAATTCTTGTTTTCCGAAAGTATATGATTAAAAAAATTTGAAAATGTCGTATTATTTATAGAACTTCAACTTCTTGTATTTTGGTAACTAGAAGGAATAGGACCTATGTTTATATGACATTTTTTGCTCAAAATAACCTCAGGAATAAGCTGTTAAAGTTTGTTACACTAATCCTGAAACACCCTGTATAAATTTCTACTCACAAACCATCAATTTCACTTACAGTAGGATGTGGAATGACTCTATTCAACCCTGTTAAAAGTCATCGTAATAAAAATGAAAGTTTGAAATGTATTACATTGGGTATCGGTAGCGGCAACGACAGACAAAATAGCAACATAAATCAATTGAAATTGCTATATCTAAGTACATATAGCAACAGATGCAGTTCAGACCGTGCAATATTCGTAGATTGAAACTTAATCGGTACACGCTAATGCATACAATCGTTCGATCAGATATGTCCATTACCCAAGCACTTGTATTTAATGATTTAAAATGAGCAAGCCGTGTACATGAACCCATTTGTAATTTGTAGCGTTTGCGTGTTGTAAAATTTGTTTCAATTTGCGGACAACGCGTGTTTGTTACTCGCTTTTAATAAGATTTCTCAGTGGAATATTTTTATGCCTTGCCGTTATGTCTGTACTTTGCTTTCTACGGTTTCCCGCATTGCGTACTGATAATACTGGTTGCCCGCTTACTCGTTCTACAAGGAAATTTGTTTTTCTAAACTGTTTGTAGAGAATCACGCTGGCCTAAACGCCTAAATCGTTGCTAATTAAATGAGCAATGGCGCGTGTAAATGAATGAAATTAATGTTAGCGAGGCGTGCATCCATCAGCCATCAATGGCTCAAGTCCGGTGTGAGGCACCCGGACTCCGGCGTCGATAATACTATGCTTTATCTAGTAACGAGCACACTTTGGCCAAATTATGCTAATGTTACACAAACGCTCGTAATTAATTGGTTGGGTAATTATTTACGAGCTTATTGTCGGCAAAATAAATTAAAACTGAACCTTTTTACTCTGAATGAAATTGTTTAATGGATTTTTCATTGTATTCAGATAGATAGATGGCATTCGTGTGTTATAAACATTTTCAATTTTAGAACTAAAACAAAAAAAATAAATAAATGTATTATTACGCCTTTTGCCCATTAATGGGTGTGACACTCTGTCGGTGATATATTTATGCGCGTGAAGTATGGTTATCAGGAGTTAAATCATGAACCCCACGTTAATAATGGAAGGGGAGCCACAGGGGTAATTTTAAAATGGTGAAAATTGTTTGTAAAATAAATAAATAAATATATCATCACGCGTTTTACCCATTACTGGTCGTGGCACTCTGCCTAAGCAGATCTCGGTAAGTGATATATTTTTTTCGAGTGAAGTGCGGTTACCAGCCGTCATATCACGACCCCCAAAGACATTAGTGGAGGGAGAGCCACAGGGGTAGATTTAAATTGGTGAAAATTGTTTGTCGGCTGTGGGGATCGAACCAGGGTTCTCAAGATCCACAAGCCGACTGGATACCACTGAGCCACCTACCCCATAAAAATAAATATATCATCACGCCTTTTGCCCATTAATGGGTGTGACACTCTGTCATAGCAGATCTCGGTGATATATTTATGCGCGTGAAGTATGGTTACCAGGAATTAAATTACGGACCCCAAGTTAATAATGGAAAGGGAGCCAATGGTGAAAATTGTTTGTCAGTTGTGGGTTCTCAAATTCAACATCACTGAGCCACCTACATATTTTGAAACTAAACGTTAAATAATAATAATAGGGCCTCCAAAACCATTATCGCTTCAAGTCACTATTTCGAGATAATATCCAACACAAACATGAGAACATTTTCGCGTACACGAACGGGTGCAGTAGCAGGAAAAGGTTTTCGTTTTGTTGAACATTTTTCAAGTTGTATCGATTTTCTGTACATAAACATAACCTTATTTCCTATGGAAACTGAGGCCACCAGGTACGGTATCCGCTACATTTGAGTAATTTGAAATCGCGGTAATTAAGTGTAAGACTGGCGTATGGGTTTGACTGCATGTAGGAAGGATGTGTCGTTATCAGCGCTGCACGCGTTCATGAATCGATTCCTGCGGAGCAACAAGTGCACGCCTTGCTCAGGTGATAACCACACGCTGACACCGTTCCCCACCACACATTCATTATACGCCCGCCGTTCGCAGTTTACTTCTTGTTCCCGCTGTTTTATGACTTGAGATGTGAGCCTACTATTATCTCTTCGGCTTTATTTGAATCATATTTAAAAATGTATTATGTTGAACACAATGTTATGTCTACATAGTTTTGCTTCTCAATTAAAGCATACACAATTGCAGTTAGATACTGTAAAGTACGAACAGAACAAGAATTAAAAGATAAGAAAAGAAGGGAGTGTTGCTTGTTTTTGAAAGTGAATTCCATACAATTGTAATTAGATACTCTATTTCAAGTACTCTAAAATAATTTAAGAATGTTCACAGTGAAAAATAAAATTAATAAATTACTAATTAATCAAGATTAATCGATTGTAGCAATCAAAATGGTATTTGTAGGAAGTATGTTATTATATAAAATATATAATTTCGTAAGTGACCGCGTCTCATATGCAAATGGCTGACACAAACAACATTAGTGTGAAATGTAAATTTCAGGCTCGAAAAATATTTCCCTTTGGTGTTTATGTCGCTTGGGGACCGCGGGGTGCAGGGGATACCGGCGGATCGATGCCAGCGGAATATTTAACACCGTATACCTGCCGTCGGGATGTGTTTACGCGGCATTTACATTTTACATTTGCCCTAATGACGATTAAAAAGCGCCGAGCGACGACACAAAACAAGCTGCCGTATCACCGCCTGCTTCAAACATCGACTCAAAGATGAAGTCACATGTTGCAACAGTTTAGAAGAAGAAGAAACTACTATTGTTGACATGTTTTTGAGCTTTTAATCTACAGAATTTGTTTGACAAATACGAGCTTACAGTCACATGCAAATCAAGAAGTTCAAACTATCTGAAGAATTTGTTTGAATAAATAAACTCAAAATTTATGCCAAATACTAATGAGACATTTCTTCCCGATGGTGCTGTTTCATTTGAAGAGCGATATAAAGCACCTGAAAGAAGAATGATATTTTCTTATCGTTTAATTTGTTTACTATCTTTTTAAATTCGTTGTTAGAGAAGTGTGCGTGAGTGAAAGATTAATGAAACAGGTGTATAGGAGCGAATGAATGTTAGATGGTTGATGAAAGAATCGGAGTGTGTCAGGATGAGGTGATTCTTTGATAAATCTGATGTTTTGTAAATGTTTCAGGGGGTTTATGCTTCCTAACAGTAGAACTTTTTGGTGGATGCGCATTTACATTTTTTCTTTATTGAAATGGTTCTTTTGTAAAATAATTTAGGAACATCTAACAGCAGAATCTGTCTTGGATAGTTCTGGTTCATGGTGGTCTGGTAGTGATAGCATAAGACGGCATCTAGGCTCGCTAATTACAAGTTACTCAACGTGGGTCGCGCGAGTAAAAATAACCGCAGTTCTCTCACAACATTTTCGTCACGACTAGTGCATACGCGTACGATCAACCAAAGTAGTAAGCGATTACTACCTCTACTATCCTCCTAATGTAACAATCAAAATTGACGAAAAAATCATAGGTTTATTTTGAGTTTGTTGGTGACGAGAATAGACGAGTGTCCGTCCAATGTCGCTATGGCAACGTTGCCAAGTGGCGACCGCGTGCTTAAATCAACACTACATGGGAATAAATGCTCCGTTTTGCGTCAGTCGTATGCATAAACTTGGCAGAATTAAATTTCCCCGTTTTATTATTTCGTGTGATTCATATTTTTATTTTAATCGCGTGAATGTACTAGCTGTAAAATCAACGAAATGTTAAAGGTATACACATTCAACCTATATAAATGTGAATATTGGAACTTTAAAATATCTACAACAACAAATCAAACGTATATTAAAAAAGTTCCATTGTGATTTTGTAGGAAGCGAGCTTAAATGTGACGAAGTGCTAAGGGTGCTGGCGCCATTAGCGCTTCGTTGCCCTGCGATAAATCTTTATTACACGTACACGTAACTGCACGCCGCGACGGCGACGGCGGCGGCAGAAGGCGTCCCTGAGTTACTTGTATGTGTATGTGTACACATATTACGTGCCAACAAAACAAAAACATGACGACCACGAATTATATTTTCTTATTATAATGACAATAGAATTATTACAACAAAGTGCACAATAAAAGGTTGCAGATGATAAAACTTGTTTATGCTGCAATATTTCATTACTTACACACACACAATAAATATTGTTACTTTGCACCCTCTGACACAAATAATATAATAACAATGTTTACACTATAAATTAAATTCAATTTCATTTTGTTTATTTGAATTGTGCAGCATTTTGGAGTACTATTTATATTATATTACTTTATTGAAATAATAAATAAATTCTGCAGTTTAAATATTTTCTATTACAAATATTTGTGCTTCTTGGAATCTGTAATTGACACTTGGATCCAATAAACATTTTACAAATTATTTATTTATATCAGCAGATATTTATGTATTATTACTAATGCAGGAATAATATACGAGTACTCAACTCTCGAGTTGTTTTGTAAGTAGATTACAGTGAGTAGGCGGATATAGAAGATCTGTCAAGGGATACAGGGGCAAGGTGTGGAGTATGTTATCTCAGAGCCGGCTTTACCTTAAACTGCATGACTTTGTATACGTCCTGCCTTTAAAAAATTCATACAAAAATTAGGTAAAAAAGTTAAAGTTTTATAGGTATACACATATTTTTTTTGCCGATTGTATAACATTAATATTAAGTTTGTGATTATTAATTATTATTTATTTTATATTAATTATCGGCATCATGTTGTTGGTATTTGATAAACGGTGGTTATGAAAATCTGTGAACACCAGTGAAAATATACAGGGTGTTTCAGGACTAGTGTAACAAACTTTAACAGCTTATTCCTGAGGCCATTTTGAGCCAAAAATGTCATATGAACATAAGTTCTATTCCTTCTAGTTACCAAAATACAAGAGGTTGAAGTGCTATAAATAACACGAAATTTTCAAATTTTTGTAATCAAGATACTTTTGGAAAACAAGAATTGTATTGAAAAGTCATACCTTATTTTTCTTAATTAATTTTATTTATTAATAATAACATGCATACGAGTTCAAGGCGCTCATTTTGAACACTTGTTGTCATTTTTTAAAAATTTGTTATCTTATTTCATATTGTGTTAACCTATTCCATGTTTGGTTATGTTGTTCTGTGTCTATTTAATTGTGTCATTTTATGTTTTGTTCTCTAAATCGTATTCGTTAATATTAATAAATAAAATTAATTAAGACAAATAGGGTATGACTTTTCAAAAAAACTCTTGTTTTCGAAAGTATCTTGATTAAAAAAATTTGAAAATTTCGTGTTCAACATCAACCTCTTGTATTTTGGTAACTAGAAGGAATAGGACCTATGTTCATATGACATTTTTGGCTCAAAATGACCTCAGGAATAAGCTATTAAAGTTTGTTACACTAGTCCTGAAACACCCTGTATAGATATACAAATTTTCAACCAAAAATTCGCACAGATATATTTATTACAAATTAAGATTTTGACGGATTTAGGTCAATTTAGGATTTATAGCTCTAAAAATTTTATTCGTGGTTCAAAAATTCAAATTTTTTAGATATTTATGTATTTTTACGCGAAGAATTCACTGGTGTGAACAGTTTTAAAATAATTTTTAAACTTTTTGTAATATTACTTGAGTAATTTATTAGATCTCAAAAACATGATTGCTTCAGGTCTGAAAATATGTAAACCCGGCACTGCGTAATGCACCAGCTGATGCTGCTGACAGCCCGGTACGCTCACAGTCTCACACTCAGCTGGCATCAGCACAACACGTTACGTTATTTTAGGATGTGCGAAACCCGACTCTCAATTTGAATGTTTGTATTGCACTGCGTTCATGTTAATTTCATTGTGAACACCGGTGTTGATTGACAGGATTTATTAGCTATTTAGGACAGGTAGAACACCTTGTCGACACTGGTCAGAACTGAGATTGCTCCTATTCCAGACTGGTTAAATATTCAATACCTCAAATTGGCGTGAATTACGCTTTCCCCGAAATTAATAAATTATTACGCAGAGAGAAATATTAAAAAGTTATATAAGCCAGATTGACAACGCAATAACGACGTAAATTGGTTTTTAAATACTTGCCAAAATTATAATTAAGTCTCATTGGAAAGTAGAAAACCTTGCAATTGAATTAAAAATGTGATTTCTATTTCTGGACCACGACACACCCCAATTATATCTGTAGGCATTTACTACTATCATTTATAATAATAAATATATATATTTCTTTCCATCAGCATTTACGTTTATATAAAAAGGTAATTTATTTAATGTCGTATTCAATTTGATTGGAATATTACATCAGAGTCATTTAAAATGATTACTTGTAATTTCCTTTCATGTCACATGAAATGTTAAAGATTAGCGATCACAATATTTTACTGAACAAGTATGCGGTGCTAAGGTAGGACCTTGGAGGATACCCAAATAGTTTTCTTTTCATATCGGAGCAATGGCTAAACTACCGTCCAAAGGCCGTGACAATTTCAGGAACAACAGGTTACGTTCACTGTTTGCTTTTAATTAATGTGCTGCGGCAGACCAGCGCCATCCAAACAAACATCAACTTGTCGTCATACAACTACATACATCACCAATACAATCTCTCTTATTATTTTAATCATTTTACAATTAAATTAAGTAATATCTTTGGGGGCTGTGATTTGACTGCACTTCACGCGAAAAAATATATCACTTACCGACATCTGCTTAGGCAGAGTGCCACATCCAGTAATGGGTAAAAGGCGTGATGATATATTTATTTATATTTATTTACAATTAAATTTTCATTCATCACGCTTCATCCCATAGTACGAACTCAACATTTATTCATCAGATTCATCACGCAATCAATCTTTTTATTTCCTTGTACGAAGTAAAGGAAGTATTGTAATCGCGAAAATTTTCGGTTCTCAGATTTCAACGGAAATAGGTGTTTTGGCCCTCCCTGAATCCATTTTGACTAATTTCGTCATGCCGTCTGTAAGTACGTATCTCGCATAACTCAAAAACGATAAGCCGTAGAAAATTGAAACTTTATATTTAGGACTGTTATAACATCTAGTTGTGGACCTCCCTTTTTGGTCATTATACAACTACCGGAAGTGGTACTTTACTTGAAGCCTATAATAGATTTTCATGAAAAACTATATTCAAATATAATTTAAAACTTTCCAAATTTGGAATATAAGACTACTATATCAATGGAAATAACATAATAGATTTTGGTTAAAATAGACTAACCAGAAGTGGCACATTACATGAAGCTGCTAACAGTTTTCCTTGAAAAAAATGGTATTATCTTAATTTTAGAAATGAATGCTGCAAATAAAAGTTTTAGAGAATTAAATTCTGCGTCTAGCACATTAAGAATTTTTAAATTAGCTTTTTGCATAAACGAGATATCTAAATTTAAATGTTATATATTTTTTGATTTTTTTTAAAATTAAGTTTGCTATGGATTAGAACAAAAAATAAAAGATGTAATGTCAAATATGTGTAATTAAAAAAATATCTATAGTTTAATACGTGTACAAGGAAGTCATATGGTGTCCACATCAGATATTTTTCAGATATTTCTATACTGACAAACCACATTAGCTTCACTTACATTCACAATTTAATAAACTTTCATTTTTATCCATCCTTTATTCCTAGGGATCCTAGGTCATCCAGGCAAACTGTTTCGCCAATCTTTCATTTGATACACGTTACACATATCCAAACCATCTCAACTAACTTATTCTTACACTTCTAACATTATTTTCAAATTGATTTAAGCTACGCTACGGTCGCCATGTAAGTCAAATCTGATTAAGAATAAGAATTAATTGTAGCACGAATCTAAGGAGTAAATGTTCAGTGAATGTTTCAAGGCGATATGTTTATTAGCACAAAAGTAAAGTTGGTTGTCAGCATTAAAATTGTGATAATGGATCCTGGTCCAAATCATATTTTTTTAGTTTGCAAATTATTAAATATACATTCAAAAAAAGATAATAAAATTACCAAGAACAAAAACTAGTTTGCAAACAAAGACCATTACAGCTGAGATAATTTAAAACTATTAAAATGTTTCTAAGTCATCTGTAAAAAATAGTAAAAGTAAATTCTACTTTTCGTTGTGAAAAACAGCGAAAACTTTTTAACTTTACGAGTTTTGTTACGTCCATTATGGGGTGTGTACTGTGTACTGGAAATAGAACGAGAGACGCCGGCGTCTTCTTCGCGAGATGCTGCAGAGTGAAACGTCCATTGGCGTCGAATAATAGACAACTTGGTGTCACAGTTTCAGCGCCGTTGTAATCGATGCTGGTTTCCTAATTTACATTCGCAATACACTTACATTTCTTAAATACATGTACAAAGTTTTCCAACTGAAAACTTTCGTGTTTCATAATATTTTTGACAGTAAAAAAAAACTGTTTGAATTACTAGAACGAACATTTGTAATATAATGCAGTCTTTAAACACTTGAAAGTAAAATAAATCATTTTTATTTCTTGTCTATCGTGAATTTCGAGTGTATACATAAACACTTGATACTTTATTTATTATGTTAGTTTTATAAAAATAAATGAATGTATATTCGTACGACGTATTTATTATATTTATGAGCGACGTTTAGATTTATAAACAAATGAGCATTAGAGGCTCGTATAATATTTTCCAGACGAATGCGTTCTCACTCATATAATAGAGTTGTTAGAAACTCAGGTCGGTGTGAGTAATGATGACGGCTGACGTAGAAAGAGTAAAGAGCACTTACCGGTCCTGACAAGCTTAAAGGTGACCGCATTGTGAGACTTCAGAGCCTCGTTGAAGTTGGGATGCGCCAGTTCCCGCAAGATGGAGTCACTGCTGGACGCCATCTTGCTCTCGGTGTGCTTCCTCGTCTTTGTGCCGAAGAGTTTCTTCTTCTTGGCGGGTGATTTCTCTGCGACAAACAAACAGAAACATTCAATGTACCTACTAATTGTGTTGTTATGAAGAACTGAAGCAGGAATATATAGCGAACCGAGGACAAATAAAAACAGAATAAAGAGAAAAAGCATAGTAGTACCATTGTGTCATAAAGCTGTCGTAACATTTATATTTATGGGGTCGTCTGCTATAAAATCAAACCGAATTCTATATTTGATCCTCGTGCGTGTTGACCCCGGAAGCAGCACGTAAATATCCGCTGCTTCCTGCACGTGATCTGTACACGTGTCTCAGTCTCAACGTGAGCGGCGGGCAACAACATTCTATGTATATAGAACTGTGTGTAGCTACAACTGTAATATGCAAAATACCGTAGCATACTAGGTACAATGAGGTCACAAAACTCATTAGTCAAACAAAAGTGACACGTCATGCGTCCACGACAACGTTTTACTCTTAACACAAATGGAATTGATATTGGTTAGTAAGACACAGCAGTCCACGGCGGATGGTTAGTGTGTGTCACCTGGTGTCTGCGGCTGGACGGCGGCGACGCCGAGCACGGCAGCCGCGGCGGCAGCGGCTAGACGACGACTGTGGCTAGCGGTGGTGTCTGTGTTGTGAACAGGCTCAGCAGTAGTGAGCTGCCGTTGCTTGAGGTGGTTGTTGAGTTGCTCGCTGAGCTCGTCGATGTGGCGGTCGGCTGCGGTGGCGGCCTGCAGCTGACTCAACACACGGGACAACTGGCTGGCGTCCGACGGGCGGGGAACAATCACGCGGCCGTAGGTCAACGAAACTACATCATCCGCGGGAAATATCACATACATGCTACCCTACACTCCGACATGACGCACGCCCGCACCTCACTGTCACCAACTAACCAACCACTACACTCTGTCTACTCCATCAACTACTAAAACTAACACGAACCAACCGACCCTGGCCCACGATTACTGAAAATAAACCAAAATTTACAATCTCTCTACACTACACTACGTTCTAATAACGTCAACGCGAATTAGTTTGTTAGCTGCTATTACATTCTCTGTTAGTCAAGCTATTCCCTATTCTTACGGTGACCAGTTGGCTCCATTTTATTGTTTGTTCAACATCCCCATACCTCGGTTTGCCAAAATCATATTTTCTACTTATGGATAAATAGATAAATAGAAAGCTAAATCTTTATAATATAAATAATTTTTTGTTGAAATACTTAATTCGATTTTCTCCCATAAACAAAAAACGGTTTTAATTTGTTAAAATCTGTATATTTAAGAGAGAATATAGTTTTTTGTAACACAATAAACTTTTATCCAATTTTAAATTGTAACTTAAAAATTGTTTACAATGTTTTTCTTCTTTTTTTCTCAAAGATTACCAGATCAAAATTAGATAAAAATGTATTGTTATAAATAGACCACCATATTCTTAATTATACTGAATTATTAAATTAAAATCGTGCCTGACATTTTCGAAATATAGATATTTAAAATTTTATATTCGGTGGATCTGTTGAAGTGTAATAATATTTAAGAATGTCTGAATTTTTATTTGTACCAATCTGGTCACCTTACCTATTCTGTCTGTAAAGATAAAATGTTAATAGTGACGTAGACCTCAGTGCGTGTGCGTGCCTCGCTCAACATCAACTTTTAATTAGTTTCGAAGCCAACACGGTTCGTTAAAGTAAACTTTAAAAACGGTTTCGCAGTTCCGCGACCCTTAATCATTGCATTCACTCGACATTTACTATTTACCGAAACAATAAAACGTAACCAACGTTACCTCTGCGTTCCACGTCTATCACTATATTGAATTATTTGAGTTTGCGATGAAAATCCTAATTCACGTAGAGCTCAAGTTTATTTTCACGGGTGAAATATGATTTACATGTAGTCGGCTCGACGCATGGACGACCTTTGCCCAATAAAATCAATCTGTTTCGCAAGTACAATGAAAGTCCTCAAAAGCCTAACATGGTGGAAAGTTTCCAAGTCAAGTATGTTCAAGATTCCAGCGATCGAATCTTTGGCTTCAGGCAGAGTTACTTGTCTGACCATCTGACCTCTCACAAACTGTATTACAAACACCAAATCCAAGCCGAGAATCAAAAACATATACGATGTCGCGTCACTAACTTTGTAAAACCGAGTTATTACGATGTTGAGAAAAAGTTAGCGATATGCGAAGGCTGCCTTCGCCTTATAATTAAAACGAAGATTAATTGGCGAAGAACAACGGGACATGAACATCGCCAATTTGTATCGCGCCTCATTATTTTTTCCTGTAAATAATTATTATTCGTAATTAATAAAACATGAGGGTGCAAGGAAAATATCTCGTTATTTCGTGACTTTCCAAGCCAAGACAATTTGAATGTTTGAGTCTTTATTTACAGCACATTGACAAGATAAACCAATACATTTTTTAAATTTAGTTATCCTTAAGATTGGCCTCGATTAATTCCGAAAAAAAAAATGTAGCGTCTACCGAATTAGAATGACAGATGCTAATGCCAAAGTGGTGGCAGCGTTCGTTACGCAAGGTGAGACCGGAGCCGGAGCCGGAGCCGGACCCGGACACCGGACACTCCGGTTGATTGATTATTATGAATTCTTTGAGTGCATTGTTCAGCGATCATTGTTCTCGCCTGATGCTTTGTTCTCTGTTCACTGTCCATTTACATAGACCTTAAGAACGAATCTCATGTATATTTATCATGGTGTCGTCTGTTGCCGTTTCCTCTTCTTAGTAGTATCGCATCCTGGGTCTCGCTGGAAGGTAATATTGTTTGGGAAAGTGTTCGAACAGGTGATGATGGTTCGCGATCTCTTAACCTTGCCCGTAATTATTTATACACGAGAGAAGAGACGATGACGTATGATAAATGTGACCGAAATATCTGCACAGCTTGGCGAGTACATTATCCCGAACCGACGGTTCCCGATAACGCGTTATTAACTCACTTATCTACTACACAACCGACTACGATTCCAACAAAGATAAAACTCTTTGTTGCAAAGTTAAATCCCAATTTTTGCACATGTTTGTTTGTGTTGAAAAAGCAATAATAATAAGTAAATAACACGGCATTCATGGATTATTGTATAAATATTAAAAGGAGGGATGTGCACGATATCAAACAAGGCAGTAAAGAGTGCGGCAAAGGGGTGGAGTGTGTACGCTACCTGGTGTCTACTGCTGGAGCTGTTGGGATCTCCCGCGGGCACATGACGCGCGTCGCTAGCTCGCTCGACACGCGCTGTTATCCAGCTCGACGCCGATCACACACTACCGCACGACGCGTCGCGATGCCTCGATGTTAGCTGCGCGCATGCTTCCCCCTCCCTCCCTCCCGCTACCCTACAAACACATACAGCTAAACAACGTGACACCGAACTATCACCCTATATCGATGCTTTGATTTATAATTAACTGTTCGTACGGTTAATTGCTATTTATTCATTTCAACAACTACAATAGGTACATATATAGAATAGATTATTTTCGAACTGATGGATTAAAACTAGCTACATTACACTAAGCACGTTTATTACACCCGTCAAAGTTTTAATCAAAAAACTTCCGAGGCGGAAATTAAACCAGCGGATCAGTTTCCCGTATTGGATTTTCTTACATCACATTTTTATTTCCTTTTTTAACATATTCTCGTAATATAAGTTTCAAATTTAAAGAAAATTAATAGATAAATAAAATAAGTAAATGTTCTATACTGATTTTGTAGATATCTATGTCTTCAGTGTCAGTATATGTAACTCGTAGTATTGAAACGACACCCTGGGCGTCGCGACGCTCTGTACATTGCTATCAGTACATAGATAGCGTCTCTAGGCATCGAATATACTTAGGGTGCGGTATCGATGTGGAACCCTGAAATTAGATAATCGAATATCTTTTGTAATAATGTTAAAATAGTTTTTAAAAATGTTTAAATAAAAGTTGTTGATAATTAAAAAACAAGTAATTTTTCTTTGAACAATTTTTGTGTAGTGTTAATAGTTTAGCTAAAAAAAAAAACTATTTTGTTTAATAATATTAAAACGAGACTCCTGGCTCCATCTCTTAGCAACTTTCTAAACTATATATGTGTAGAAATATTTGAACAGTGGAAGAGGGAAATGTTTCAAATAAAACATGTAGTTGTGATCAATACTTTGAAACCTGTACGATGCTTGTCCTACAAATGAAATTTTCGATATTTCGAGGCCTGCGCATTAGAAGAATTGTTCCAAAAATACTTTTAATTTAAAAAGAAAGACTAGAAAACTGATTTTTGACTTAAAAATAAATGAAAAGAAGAATAAAAAGGATATTAAATATAAGAGAAATTATGTGGTTTCATTATTTATACAAATAATCTAATATTTAACAAAATAACACAAATTATTATTCACAGTACACTGACCAGAAGAAATAAGCTGAAACTCAAAAAAATTACACTGATTGAATTAATAGATCGATTTTACTCAAAATTTTGATACATATTCTAAAAGGAATTATTTTTTCCCTGGATGCAATTATTTTGACAAGTTTTCAAAATATAACTCAAGAAAGAAAATCTATTTATTCTTCAACTTCTAGTTTGTCCGTTTGTTTATATAAGCTTTCATAAAATAAACACTTGGCTATGTTTCACAAAATTCAGCCTCCAAGTCACCTTATGAGGGCATCGTCAGAGGCTGGCCAGCACAGTTAGTAACCATAGACGCGTTTCGCTCTTATTAGAGCTCATCAGTATGGTATAACTCACTTCTTCACCTAGAACAAAGTTCACGTGAAGAAGCTGGCCCTCATAAGGTGTCTTGGAGGCTGAATTCTGTGAAACATAGCCAAGTGTTTATTTTGTACTTTTATTAAATCTTGTTTCACCAAGTGTTGAATGACAATTAATTTTGTCTTTGTTGTTATATAAGCTTCCATTACTTCTTTTATCCTCTTGTTCGACTTTTACGTGTCTTCTTTTTTTGAAAGTATTTAGAAATGTCTTGGCGGCTTAGTTTGTTTCTTCGTTCGATACTTTTCTCCTTAAACAATGTAAAATAATTCAAAATGCGTTTTATGTGTTACCCTCTTTTATAAGTTCTGGAACACAAAATAACACTTCAAATTGTTAATATTTTTTGTGTGTTATTCGTTGTACCTCCGGCTTGCTTTATTATTTGCTACAGAACATTTCTCGGCTGTTCTGATAATGGACTTACTATTCAATTGTAGCACAATGGCTTGCATATACACTTTAAAAACAAAAAACTGTACATGAAATCAGATTTCGCTGACTTGGCAGATAGAACTCGTTTTTATTAGTGTTAGGTCTAAAATGTTGGCAAGAGATGATACGAGCAGTTTTGTTTCAAAATTACATTTATAGTTTTTTTCAAATTTCTATTTAAACGGTGTATTCTACAAAAAAAAGATGAAAAATAATTAATCAACTTTTAATTCTCTACAATCCTTATTTGAACTATTTTTAAATTATTACAACTCATTTAATGATTTTATATTTCAACAAATAATTTAGAATTTAGAATGAATTACTTTTTAAAAATTCACTGATTTTAATTGAAATATTTTTGATTAAATATTCCATTGGCGAAACAATGATACATGTAGATGGTATATTTGTAATTGAATTTATTTTAGAAATTAAGCATCAAATAGACAATGTTTTAAATAACATAGCTTAATGTAATCAATCTCTACAGCTTTTATTTAAAACATTTTTCGATAAAAAGTTTTAGTTCCCAGATATTTGTACACGTATATAGTTCAGTAGATTTGAAAGAGATGGCGTTAGTAGTATCGTTTTAATATGATTTAAAACAGTTTTCTAAATTTCAGGGTAAACGGTTGATTTAAAATACTTGTTTCACTATTTTGAATGTTTTTACAATCCTGGCTTTCAAAAGGAAGTGCATTATTTCATATTTTACTTAATTAGGGTTGTTTATTGAATATAATAATACTGGAATAAAGGATGCGATGCATATGTGTGACCGTTATCGGTGCGTTTTGCTTGTGCAACCCCCTACTGTGTGCATCACCACCGAACTTACCACAATAGGCAGATCCAAACCGCTGTCACCTTTATTTCTTTCGTAACATTTTGATTTGGATAGTGGTTGGGTGGTCCTGTCGCCGGATAAATTTATATTTACAACAAGTCATTCATGTAAAACTGCTCCGGCCACCATCACCAAAATCCTCCTTTCACAAAGGTCCTACTTTACCCAAAATTAAACAATACTCTTTTCTCTGCCAAATTCTTGTTTCATTCGGCAACCAAGTTTTGTCTTTTATAATTCAAATTTTATTTCAACAATGTCGTTTTCGCACAGATCGTAGTTTATTGCGTTAAACATCCAGACTTCGAATTATGGGGGGGTCATGGAGCGAATTTTGTCTCTAAGGAAGGGGAGGGGGGTTTCACCTCAAAAATTTCCTGTAAGAACGCCAACACTTTTTAAATAATAAAGTTTCAATATCGAAACGGTTCTTCGATAGAGTACAAAAATTATTGAATTAGAAGTTGATATTCTAAGTGCAAATGTTGGCAGTCACATATGTACTTGACTAGGTCTCAAATAGAATACCTCTCCCATCTGCGGGTCGAAATAATATCCTCACAAAATATTGGTTTTTGGCTATTTATTAGAATAATAAATCAAACAATAGTTCTTAATTATCTTAGAATTCTAAGTTCTTAAATAGTATTTTCTATTTAATTTGTTTAACAAATTGAGTTATCGTAAATAATGACATCATTATTATGTATTAGGGCCAACATTTAAAAAAAGTCCATGCTTAGAAAGGGGTCATGACCCCCATGGCCCCCCTCCCCCTGGATCTATCTCTGTGAACATAATTTATTTTATTCTGCTCTATACATACATATTCACATCATGCTTTGTCCTATTTAATTCTTATCCTGGCGCACCACTTTCTCTTCATCCACATTCATAATTCCTCGTCTCATCTCTCATTCATGCAACAAACTTTCGATTAAATACTTTTATTTATTAAAAAAAATATATATAAATAAACACTTGGCTAAGTCACACAAAATCGTCAGAGGCTGGCCAGCACAGTTAGTAACCATAGACGCGTTTCGTTTTTATTAGAGCTCATCAGTATGGAAGTGTTTATTTTATATTTTTTATTAAACCTAATTTCACCAAGTGTATGGATGACAATTAATTTTGTCTTTGTTGTGACTTTTATATATTCCTAGGTCGTTCATGTAATTTCTCATTTTGCTCTATAATAGTGTAATATATATAAAAACTCTTTATTTTATGTAGTGTTATTACAAAGTCCTGTTCGAATGAGAGTGTCATAGTAACATGTTAATCAGAGCATTTGCTGGTTTTCAAAGTATCGTTGAAGTATTTATGAGGGCTATGTGAATGGAACGGAATTTTACAGAGCAAGTTGTTCGGACTTGGTCAGTGTTTCTCACGTTAGGGAATGGGCTGCACTTGACACAGGTGCACTTTACCTGTGCTCTGCAATTGTATGGAGTTTGTGTGGGCGTGCACTGAAATGAACCATCATTTAAGTAATAAAGACCCGACACTACAATTGCATATTGCCGACAGCAAAGCAGTCCTAAATAATGACGCCAAAAACTATTTCTATACTTTTCTAATAGATTTTTTATTCGAACATAACTTACAATAGAAAACAATTTGACTTATCCAAACTTTAGGATTTGCTAAAACTTTGTTGAGAATTGAACTGTTTATGTTTCAAGGGTTCATGCTACCCCACTATGATTATTAGAGTATTAGAGATCGGGGTAGGTGGCTCAGTGGTATCGAGTCAGCCTGTGGATCTTGAGAACCCTAATTCGATCCCCACAGTCGACAAACAATTTTCACCAATTTAAATGTACCCCTGTGGCTTCCCCTCCACTAATATTTTTGAGGGCCCTGATTTGTCGGCTGGTAACCGCGCTTCACGCGAAATAATATATCACTTACCGAGATCTGCTTAGGCAGAGTGCCACACCCAGTAATGGGTAAATAACGTGATGATATATTTATTTTATTTATTTCAGGTACATACGTTAATGGTATATGTTATTTGATATGCTGATTACGAATCTAAAGATATTTTTTTTAATCGCAAAATTATTTTCCTTGTTCTCCAGTCCAAAATTTTTCGTTGCCGAGGCCACTGGGTGGATGATTATGTTAAAGTTATCAATTAAATAAAATTATGTTATAAATAACTGCTAGTACGTCAGTATTATTGTTTCTTTTGTGAATGATACATACATACATATCAGTGTAAAAGAATTGGTGATTTGTTTTAAAAATAGATAACGCAAACGGATTTAGTAACGAAGCTTGCAGCGTGTCTTTAATTCATCGTGCTGCATTATACATATACCATTAACGTATGTACTCGAAGTTATGTAACACGCTGTATGTTATAAAGTAAATATAATATTTAGTTTGGTTTTAAAGTTACATAAATTTATTCTACTTTATCAGATCACAGGATTGTCAAAAGATTTAAATATACCTTGTTCTTACACCAATAGTGAATATGTGAGCATTTTGAACCAATGTTATAAAAAATAATTAATTTTTTAACAAACAATTGGTTTGAAATCATCGATACGTTTCATTTTTACCCAGACGTATATCTAAATAAAGTATATACCTACGAACATTTGCTCAAACGTTTCTAATCTATAGTATGAAAGTTGTTACGTTTCGTCCGCTTAGCACAAACCTGCAATCTCTGCTGTTCATATGTCAGCAGTGGATTAAGCAGGTATCGCGCAAATGTTGTCAATGATTTGTAAGCAGGCAGTGATAGTGAGAGTGCGTTTTGTGCGTCGGAGTGTTGTTGTGTTCGTTGTATGATTCGTCAAACTGTCAACAGACATAGTGTGTTCACCGGGTCGTTAGCTAGCCACGGGGAGCCGGTTGTGTGCAACTTCCGAGTCAAAACATCCGCTTTTCATCGCAGCCGTCGGCGGTCCAGCTCCCGGGATATGTACGTTACCTTTACGCAATGGCTGGAGGCATTGTCCACTCCAGGTATGTGATGTGTGTTTGTTCACTAGATCTAAATAAGCATGTTAGCATTAACGGTAGAAACTTGCAGCATCTTGTCCTGCTTTTGAAATGTTTCAAATTTATTGTGAAACTTTTTTCTTTCGCCGTTGTAATAACTCAAAAAATATTAATTTCTGTGCGCGATGTATTTCACGCGATATGTGGATACGTTTATTGAATTGTTGACAAATGTTAGGTATAATATCGGTTGATTTACGTACCGCGTTGACATGTGCAAATGATGCACATCCTTAAAGGGTGATGGGGTGACTTCCCCTCATGTTATACATCTGTGAGTCATGAGGGGAGGAACCACTCAACCCCTACCTACCACATATTCATGTATGCGCCATTTTATTATTTTATTCTTTTGTTAAAATGGCAGCTTTTATTTTAAGCACTAAAATCAAAAATATTTAAACTATATTTTATTAAAATATATTTTTCTATTTACACTATTGATTTACCTACATATTTACAAGTTTCATTTAAGTACAAAATTATTTCTATATTTAGCTTAATATAAACGCTGATTAAAGATAATAGGATTCTCCAACATTTTTCTTCTTCTAAATTAAAAACAATGTACAGTTTTAGACAATCTTAATTGTTATTCATTTAGCCGTAATGATTTATTTAACTAAATGTGGGGCTGGCGTATATTTTATTTATTTTGTTACTTAGAAAAATATATAAATGGAGTTTAAATAACTTCCACAATACATCATTAAAAATGTTTAAGGATATCAGATATTTCAGAAAGAAAAATAAATTAACTGATTTGCTGATATATACCATTCAGTATGTCTTTCCCCTCACTGATTTGTGTAAACATAATCTAAGTTTCGAACTAAGCAATATTTTACAACCATTTTTACCTAAATACCATAATTAGATATATGTATTTAAAGTATATTTATTTATTCTATATATAACGACGTAATAAAAACAATACCGTCAAAATTTACTGTTAGTTGAACAAAGACGGTAAAACATGAAAAGTAGCAAGAATTCTGAATAGACTAGATGTGTGAGAGGGAGACGTCAGAATTAATGTAATTAAAAACTCAAATATTCTAAAAAGCAATAACATTTTTGAAACTTTGGCTGTCCTTGGACCCCCATTAACTATCCACTGACTATTTTTTCTGTTGTCAAACGTGAACTAATTTTTAATCAACTTTCATATTTAAAATAGCTTAAACTCTTTGGTAACATTTACAATTATTAAAAAACTTTTCCACATACAGACTGCATCTGTACCACGATCTATTAATATCCATAGAGCGTGTGTGTGGGTAAAGGCGGTGGTAAGAAGGCCCAGGGATCGAATGCCGTCGGATGCGGCGGAAATAGAACAGGCATCAAGGGCATGGCGCCGTAGAGAGCGGCAGCGCGGTGTTGTGCGTGAGTTCTGGCGTGCTTCTTCAGGTGGTCCTTGCGTCCGAATCGCTTTCCACACTCACTACATGGGTAGGGACGTAACCCGCTGTGAATGCGCTTATGCCGAGTTAGTTCTTCGTTGCGCGTGAACGTCTTCCCGCAGGATGTTACGTCACATTGGAATGGACGCTCGCCTGCAACAAAGATATTACATTCGTTTTTAAAATTGTTTTTAGATTTCACTTTTATCTTGAGGGTGATTCATTCAGATCCAGTTTTGCGCGTTTTTGATTGAACCAGATCAAAAATAGAAAATTTTAAAAATAAGCTTCTGTCAGACTAATCGAATGTCGTTGAGCGTATCTTCGTATTTATTTTAGTAACAAAGTTACCCCGTTTTTATTTTTTTTAAATCTTAACTTTGAAGGCCCATATTTAAAAAACTACAGAAGATATTAAAATACAGATTTAACCACAGTATTTCCTATATACCAATTAGCTTATATTTATAATATATATTAGCTTATTTTTTTTCTAAAATCTTCCCAAGTCTATATTTCAAATAATTGAAAAGGTAATAGAATTTCAGGACAACCAGTGAATTCCTCACGTGAGAGTAAAGAGGTATACGAATTTTCAGTCATAAATTCGCACAGATAAATTTTTTATTACGAAAAATTAAATATTGCAATTTTTGAAGAATTTTAAACACATTATCCTTAAGATTTTTACGGATTTAGGTCATTTTAATATTATTTCGAATTTTTAAAAATTTCAATGTAAATTAATTGGAGCACGAGAAATACATTGATTCAAACCGCGTTTCAATATCTCGATATAGGCTCTTATATTGAGATTTTAAAAACAAAAAAATTGGAGTATCTCGATAACTAAAATAGATATGAATTTACGCTCAACGACATTCTATTTCTCGTGTTCTGAATAATATAGAACAATATTTTTTAAACTTTCTATTTTTGAACTAAAAATGAATATCTACATGTTTATATGTTTATATCTTCTGCGAGCATACCTCTAGAGCCCAGACGAACTTATTATATTGTTTTGAGGTTTACAATTTATATTTTTAGTTTGGCCATTGAACCCGAGAACACTCTGCATATAAGTGAAATATTAAGAGGTATTTAAATTGCCTATGAGCGTCAAGTAATAGTATGAATATCTTTTTAAAAACTTTATTTACGAAAAACATATTAGCCCCTAAAACATTATCATTTAAAGTCTCATAATATGTAAAACTGGTACTGAACAGAATGCGTCGACGACCTAGGATCTCTAGGAATTAGTGGATAGATTGAAGATTTGTTGCGCGAATGAAAGATGATGGGATATGATGTGTGCATAACTTACCGGTATGTATGCGAATATGTCCTTTGAGCTGTCCATTATTCGAAAACCCCACATCACAATGCGGGCACTTATACTTCTTAGGTCGCTGTTTCCTCTGAGCTGTCGTTAACCGTGCTCGGCGTTCTTCATCCAACAGCACTCGTGCATATTCCTCGGCAGCGTGCCCATGTCCTAATCCGTGCGCTAGTGTAGCCGCTTCCAGGAGCAAAGCGTCTGCTGCCATGCCATACCATTCAGCAGTTGCTGTTGTCGTCGGTACCGCCATAGGAACACACTCGTCTTTATTTGTCTTTGTTGGCGGTTTATGTACATCTACGTCGACGTGTTCGTCTTGGATAGACGTGGTGGTGGATATCGTAGCGTCTTGTTCCTCGACGCCACTAACAGCCCAAGGGCGGAATATTTTCATATAGTTGCTACACTCGCGTTCCATGTTTATTCGTAATCCTCTTGCACCACTTGACTGGACAATCGAAAACTAAACATACTTAAAGTAGACAGGATATATAGCGTTGCGAAAGTGGGTTGGCCATTTTTGAGAGGGGGTACACTACAATACAAATGCACCCCGACCGACTAGCCGCTCTGCTCAATGACAGTGAGGGTTGCTTTTATAATACGCACCGCAAAGGGCGGAGGGAAGACTTGACTTACACAGATTATCTCTACTTACTTTTTATGCGGTTTACTAATAATATTTAAGCTTGTCAAATCGTTCGTTGAAAAGGTTGGAGTGCCAGTGTAAGTGCATGTTGAATGTATGTAATATTTACAAATGTTTGAACACGGTATCATACATCACATCACAGGAACGGGTGAGATGCGAGAAACACGGTACAAGGCTGAGTTTTTCATCTAACGTGGAAATTTCGACATTGACCTAGCTGGCGCTGAGCCAGCCCGCCGGAAAACACCAGCCAGGGTACAGCGTCCGGGTTATCACAGAATTATTTCACTAGGTAATATTCACATTCGGTTATAGTGACAACTCAGAAATAACGAACATTAACCAATTTGTTAATTGACCTCACAAATAAATCTATATGATCTCATTTTGTCATAATGAATAATTCGGATATATTTATTTATTTATGATACGCTGTACAACAGGAACTTAATCCCAATTACAGTACAGAGTCCTCACTCACCGAACCGCAGTGTAGTAGTTTATATAATTTGTAGCTTGAGTGAGATTCGAACTCGGGATCTCCGGATTCGAATTCCGTATCGCTATCCACACCACCGTACTGACATATATACAGGGTGTTTCACAACTTAGAGCACAAAATTAAAGGGTATATTCTGTACGACGTGCTGATCATGGAACAAAAAGAATTTTTTTTTATTCGAAAAATTAAGGGTTGTTAATCTAAAACATTTTTTGTAGTACTGCACTGGATTCGCTTTCCTATTAAACACAAACAATGAAGTAGGTATCAACTACGAAAGAATAATTACACAATTCAATTATTAGCAGTTATTTATAATAGAATTTTATTTAATTAATAACTTTAACATAATCATCCACCCAGTGGCAGTGGCAACGAAAAATTTTGGACGGAAACATGGAAAATAGTTTTGCGATTTAAACAAAATTCTTTTTGTTTCATAATCAGCACGTCGTACAGAATATACCCTTTAATTTTTTGCTCTAAGTTGTGAAACACCCTGTATATATATCGCAAGGATCGGTCACAAACTACGAGTAAAGTACTTTCAACTGTATTAGAAAATAGAAGTTCATTAAGTTTACGATCAATCAGCAACGGAGTGCTGGAAATTAGCGGGTATTGTCCGCAGGATTCCTCGTTTCCCACAAAATTGGGCTCGACACAATACGCGCTGCTCAATCACACACTTGACGGTGACGCAATGCGATGTATCACATTTTTGACAGCGTGCCGGTCAAGATGGACAATTCAAAAACAGATTTTTTTGCTTCTTTTATTGCAATAGTTCGACCGTTGCGTTCGTCCTGGTTCTCAAAGAAATTCTTGTAGTAGTCGAGGGCGTTCCACCGTTTATGGGATTCGGAGTTATGAATTACGTCTTTTGACACACACTCGCATTATACACAACTTCTACACATTTTTTCCAAGTGTGTTTTACACATGAATGAATACTCTATAAGAATAAATCGCTTTATCGATGTTTCATTACTGTTATAATAACCTTTGTTGCACAATAAATATAGAATTGAACTTTAACTAACATTATTCATTCAACAAATATGTTCTTGGCTGTTTGTTTTATTTATTTATTCTACTCTGTACAACATGAACTTAATTTCAATTACAGTACAGAGTCCGCACTTACCGAGCCGCATTGTGGTAGTTCATATGGTTTTAACTTGAATGGAATTTACAAAGTAAAGGAAGTATTGTAATCTCGAAAATTTTCGGTTCTGATTTTGGCCATCCCTGAATCCATTTTGACTAATTTCGACGTGACGTCTGTACATACGTATGTATGTATCTCGCATAACTCAAAAATGGTAAGCCGTAGAAAATTGAAATTTTATATTTAGGACTGTTATAACATCTAGTTGTGCACGTCCTTTTTTGTCATTATATAACTTCCGGAAATGGTACTTTACTTAAATAAATATAAATAAATATATCATCACGCCTTTTACCCATCACTGGGTGTGGCACTCTGCCTAAGCAGATCTCGGTAAGTGATATATTTTTCGCGTGAAGTGCGGTTACCAGCCGTCAAATCACGGCCTCCAAAGATATTAGTGGTGGAGGAGCCACAGGGGTAGATTTTTTAAATTGGTGAAAATTGTTTGTCGGCTGTGGGGATCGAACCAGGGTTCTCAAGATCCACAGGCCGACTCGATACCACTGAGCCACCTACCCCATTACTTGAAGTCTATAATAGATTTTCAGAAAAACTATATTCAAATATAATTTAAAACTTTCCAAATTTGGTATATAAGACTACTATATCAATGTAAATAACATAATAGATTTTGGTTAAAATAGACTAACCGGAAGTGACATTATATGAAGCTGCTAACAGTTTTCCTTGATAAAAATGGTATTATTTTAATTTTAGAAATACATGCTGCAAATAAAAGTTTTAGAGAATTAAATTCTGCGTCTACCACATTAAGAATTATTAAAATAGCCTTTTGCATAAGCGAGATATCTAAATTTAAATATTATATATTTTTTGTTTTTTTTTAAAATTAAGTTTGCTATGGATTAGAACAAAAAAATAAAAAATAAAAGATTTAATGTCAAATATGTTCAATTAAAAAAATATCTATAGTTTAATACGCGTACAAGGAAGTCATGTGGTGCCACATCAGATTTTTTTTCTCGTATTAAAATGTGAAGTACGCGCGGCGAATTAAAAAGTGAAGAATGTTTTCTATCAATAGTTTTCGGGATTTTTCTGAGATTGGAAAGGCTTTTCGGGGTTTAGCCTGTGACGTCTCTATGTTTGTTTTTTTCGTGTTGGGAGTGTTTTGACAAATGCGAACGGATGATGATGGATCAGGCGGCGGTCGCGGCGGCTGCGGCTTCTTGCGACAACCCTTGCTCCTGCTTCTGCTGAACTGAGTGTCGCACTAATCGATCAGCCGCTGTCATTACAACTGACGTTTGTGCAACAAATTGCAGCCGTGCACTTGCATTGTACCATAGCTTTACACAAGCCCTTGATCACTCGGTTATTCGGATCACTTTCATGTTTCATGCAGTCGGTGTCATTGGCGTCAACAGCAGCAGTGGGCTTGGACCCAGTTCGTTCGCTCACTGATTGTCATTATATCGCATTACTGATCATATTACTCG
The DNA here is from genome assembly GCA_947425015.1 of Pterostichus niger. Taxonomy (NCBI): domain Eukaryota; kingdom Metazoa; phylum Arthropoda; class Insecta; order Coleoptera; family Carabidae; genus Pterostichus; species Pterostichus niger. The sequence goes on along the minus strand of OX380335.1, from coordinate 42,881,765 downwards.
TGTATGCTGCGCACTTCATCATTATTCACTCAATTCATAAACACACATAATACAGAACCAGAGATTACACAACTATTTTAGATAGATAACATAATTAGATTTATCTTCAAAATAAAAACATAGTACCTATTTTTTCCACTGTCAAACGTTTTTATACTATTTTCATTTTAAACTCGAGGGATCGGCATAAAACGATTAAACGTCCCTGTCCATAAAACTACAATGAAATTCATTTGTGCGGCTACCTCATATCGCTTATCGATGGTCAAAATAGGTAAATTTTCAAGGGTCGTATTCAGCCTAAAATTATTCTTGTTTTTTCTATGATTGACCTACCGGCGAATGGGGCTGTTCAACCCTGTGTGAACCTTGTGAAAGCAGTTATAACGGATCATATTTTGAGTTCCTTTGTAAACGTAATTGCGGTGCATTTAATCGTTTTATGTCGATTTCTCGAGTTTAAAATGAAAATAGTATACATTATTTTACTAAAAAATTATTATTTACTTGATTATTTATATTACCAGGAGAAGAATGTGAGATATTACTTCCCAAACACTTTCATCATGAGGTATACATATAATTTTTTCCACTAACCTATCAGAAAATTAAAATATTTTGACATTTTTATAGAGTGGGTTTGATACCCACAGCTAACAAATAATTGTTTATCCTCTATTAACATCTTTGGGGGCTAGGATTTAACGGCTGGCAAGCGCATTTTTAAATATATCATTTATTGAGATCTACTACAACAGAGTGCCTTACCCAGTACTAGGTAAAAGATGTTATAATATATTTATTTTTTATATCTAAATTTTTAATTTACTTCTGGAAACTTTATTTTCGTTAACTTTCGAGAAGAAATAACTCACTTCATTCCCTTGGTATACAAATAACCGAGCAAGTAACCATAGATACGTTTGACAGTATATATATTTTACTATAAATATATCTAAATTAAATTTAAAAGAATTTGACTAAAAATGTTGAAACCAAAACAGAAACTTATAAATATTTGATGATTGAGTTGAAAAGAAGTATTCGCGGAACAGCGGGCAACGGACAAACACTTTTATTCATTGTGTGGATAATAACAACGCGCAAGTGAATAAACAATATAAATTAGCTAGAAACTATTTTTCAGTAAAACATAAATAATTAGCAAAGTTAGTAGTATACGCGGTATCGCGCGGTGAACAATAAATCAAATCTCGGGTGCAGGATGTACGATGTAGATGTTGGTTGTTGTAGCCCTTATCTGAAATGAAATCTGAGCCACAAATCTGATGATCATGAAATCCCGCTCGAAATGAAACACACGCAGCGTCTGGAATTTAATGAAACCAATTTAATATATGCATGTTTCTCTCAAATGATATCTTGACTGAATTTCGATGAGATATGTTCGTAGGTATGAGTGTTACTATGTTGTGCATGGGCCGACCGCGAAGAGTGTGAGTCTTTTGTTGTGGGTTGGGAACAGCCAATGGGGTGTCTCCCTGTATATCACGTACCACCCCACGTACAATTAATGGCACGTCGTGGCTGCGGTCCCTTAAACGGATTTCCAAATTAGGGTTGTGGATGCATGAGCCATCCAGTCATGGACGCCATTGATTCAATTACGCGCCAACACAAGCCACAAGACATATGGATCACAGCCCTGTACGCCAGACACGACACCAAACCAAATCAGAATTCAGGATAAATGAGCTTGTATGAAATCCTACCTAAAAACCAAAACATACATTTTTTTGTCTTGAAAATTTGTGTTTAATATAATATTTAATGTGAAACCGATAACTGATACGACAATTCAATTTATTCTGTAGCCGAAACTTTACCCGAACTGAAAATAAGAAGAAGATAAAGAAGAAGCACTATCAAACTAACATGAATCTTATATTTGTATTTTGATCTTCACCACAAACTACCAAAACTGTAATAAAACCGAAATTTATAATTTTAAATAACCGAAACCAAAATTACATAATATTTGTAAATAAAATAAGTATATAAATATATCATCACGCCTTTTACCCATTACTGGGTGTGGCACTCTGCCTAAGCAGATCTCGGTAAGTGATATATTTTTTCGCGTAATATTAAAACCATTATGGGATAGTTGGCTCAGAAGCCGGGTTTGATTCCCACAGCCGACAAACAATTTACACCACTTTAAAATATTTTTTTTGGAGAACGTAATTTGACGACTGGTATATATTATTTACTGAGATTTGCTACGGCAGAGTGCCACACCCAATAATGGATAAAAGGCGTATAAACAAATAAATAAGTATATCAACTTGAAAATATGAATATTATGACGGATAGAATTTTTAGAAATGTTTTAATTCTGTGTGATGTTAGAAGCAGTTATCTCGTTGTCTTGTTTTGATATTCCTGTAAATTGTGTGGACATGAAGGAAGTCCGCGGGGCCCTGTAAGTGTGCGGTGAAGGAGGTGGAGCGCTGGTTCTTGAAGCGTGATGACTTTTTCGCGTCATTTCCCCGGTGGCATGTTCAGTGTTCACTGTTCGCCGCCACTGCTCTGTTTCACGAGCTCAACATAAACTATGATTATTGCACAGACGTCACGCTGGTCATTCCATGAAATATACGAATTTATCCCGTGACCAGAACAATATACTATCTGCTACTGCTAAATTGCAATATCTATGCTCGACCAGAATCATGTTTAACCACATTCATGTTCATGATAAACTGTTGGAATTATTTCAGTTCTCAAGGATTTTAAACAGGCAAGTTAAATCTAAAAACTACATCTGTTTGTCTGAGTGGTTTAAACTTCACTATACATTATCGGATCGTTGTACTGTACTTGGCATTAAGTTTCTGTTGTACAGAAAAACAAATAAGTAATAGCTATTTACATTATACATTCGGTAAATCAGTTTTTACAAATAGTTGAATTTACGTGAAAATAATTATTACCGTATCTAATAATGTCGAGTCTCATTTTCCGGACGGAAATCATTTCTGTAAGCATGGAAATACGACACAGTATGATATACAGGGTGTTTCAGGACTAGTGTAACAAACTTTAACAGCTTATTCCTGAGGTCATTTTGAGCCAAAAATGTCATATGAACATAGGTCTTCTTCCTTCTAGTTACCAAAATACAAGATGTTGAAGTTCTATAAATAACACGAAATTTTCAAATTTTTGTAATCAAGATACTTTCGGAAAACAAAAATGTGCGCAAATAGGGGATGGGAAAGTTGGCTTCTATTTGGATATCTGTCTTGGTATTCTCTGGACGCATAACGGGCATTCCCATTACATAATCCATAAATAAAAATCATATCTGCATATTCAGCAGTACTATAATCATCCATTATGAAACAATAATACAATCAAAAGTACAACAATTTTTAATTAAGACAAATAAGGTATGACTTTTCAATAAAATTCCGAAAGTATCTTGATTACAAAAATTTGAAAATGTCGTGTTATTTATAGAACTTCAACCTCTTGTATTTTGGTAACTAAAAGGAGTAGGACCTATGTTCATATGACATTTTTGGCTCAAAATAACCTCAGGAATAAGCTGTTAAAGTTTGTTACACTAGTCCTGAAACACCCTGTATACAAATATAAGCATATCTTAAAGTTAATAAATTTCTTTAGGTAATATACAAATAATAAGTAAACAAGTAACTAAGTAATATTATAATTAAAAAACAACAAAGACAAAATTAATTGTCGTCCATACACTTGGTGAAACTAGGTTTAATAAAATATAAAATAAACACTCGGCTTAGTCTCACAAAATTCAGCCTCCAAGTCAACTTTTTAGGTCATCGTCAGAGGCTGGCCAGCACAGTTAGTAACCATAGACTTACTCTCATTTTATATTTTAATATGATAATTGCTTGATAAACGGTAGTGATTGTTCATGTATTTATTCTTGTTTATTTCGATAGCTTCGTTGATCAATCGTCCAACTATATATTTTAGTAATTTATCAAAATGTATAAGAATAAGAATAATAATGATGGTATTAAATGAAATAAAAGTTGGCTGCTGTAGATCAAGAAATAACAATTACTTGTTCATTTCGCTGAAACGTCGAATTTAAATACAATTGTTTGATAAAATATAAACTAAACATTTGGCTAAGTCTCACAAAATTGTATTTAGTTTATATTTTATTAAACTTAGTTTCACCAAGTGTATGGATGACAATTTATTTTGTCTTTGTTGTTACAGTTGTTTGAATGAATTGTGAAAGTGTTTTTTGTGGTAATAAATATGTGAGATAAAGTATAACAGGGTTGTAGTCCGGTATGCGATGTGTGTGAACGCGGTAGGCTCGGGTCCGGGATCCGAGATCCGCAATTGTGACTCGTGCCGTGCGAGTTCACTCGGGTGACTCCGCAACAAACGATTAAGGCCTGGGCCCGTCGGCGTCGCCCCGTCAGCCGATATGCCTATTAACCTATTGTTCGGTAGCGGACGACCTTTGTCGGCGCTGACTCTTTATTTGTGGTTTGGTAACGAGATCCTGTACCCGATGTTCACACTTATGCGAATTTATTGATTCCATCATATGTTTCATTATTTATCTCCCTGGGACTCCACTCAGACTTCTTCCGCTAGGAATTTGTTTATACAACTTGGCCAACTTTCGTTTCTTTTGTGAGATGATGTGAGTGACTCTGGAATTGTGAAAAGTTGACGAAGCTCGTTAGCTTCACATATCGTTATCAGGTCGCACATATATCAGTACAAGCTATTCGATGTATTGATTAACGATATATTATATGCGCTTGGGTGATATATGATCTAGTTCAATCTTTAAGTACTTGATTACCTTTATTCAACAAAAGCTAACGTCACCAAGCATTTTTATGGGCTATCTAATGAGATCATTAATGCAAATTGCTAAATTGTAAGACACCTTTTTTTGGAGAAGCCATTAGACCTATAATTTTATTATATATATTTATTATTCTTGCGACTGTTTAAGAATTAAATGATGGAACTCGTAGTTCTTATTGTACAGCAAAACAGTTTTTAGTTTTATAATGTCATTTTCAGATTGTGTGGTTGTTTATTATGTATTTTTCATTAATTAATTAACTTTAATTAATTAATTAATGGGGTAGGTGGCTCAGTGGTATCGAGTCGGCCTGTGGATCTTAAGAACCCTGGTTCGATCCCCACAGCCGACAAACAATTTTCACCAATTTAAATCTACCCCTGTGACTCCCCCTCCACTAATATCTTTGGGGGCGTGATTTGACAGCTGGTAACTGCACTTCACGAGAAATACCGAGATCTGCTTAGGCAGAGTGCCACACTCAGTAATGGGTAAATGGCGTAATGATATATTTATTTATTTATATTAATTAACTTATACTTTAAATTATGAAAATTTCATATTCATATTTTTTCCAGTATTTCAAAAAGTTATTGATAATCTGTAAATACCAATAAATTCCTCGTATAAAAATATACAACTATATAATTTTTTTTTTAAATTTCGGCACTGATAAAATTTCATAATCTTAAAATAGCCTAAATCCGTTAAAATACCTTAAAAATGTTTAAAAATTACATACTTTTATTTTTCGCAATAAAAAATCTGAGCAAATTTTTCAATGAAAATTTGAATATTTATGTATTTTTACGCGATTAATTAATTAATGTTCACAGATTTTCATTCTCTTAAATTTTTAAGTATAAGTTAATTGGTGTACAAAAAATACACTGGTTTAAACCACATTTCAATATCAAATTTAAGATTTAAAAAAGTAAATAATCGCTGTGAAAGAGATATGAAGACGCGCATTCGATTTCATGTGCCCCGAATGATATAGATCCATATTTTTATATTTTTTTTTAGCATTATCAGCATATGATATCTTACTTTGACGCTCCTAAAATTTGATGGCTCAAAGCAGCTGCTTCGTGATAAAACCTGCTCTGACGGCATACTTCTAATACAAATACACTGAAACGAAAACAAATGCATAAAATTTGAACTAAGTTTAAGAAGTTAATTTGAGTGAAATGTCTGTATTGTATGGTAACGTATGTTGTAAAAAGCGCCGGCTGTTGAGAAATTGAGGCGTCTCTTGCAGAAGAAAAGAAGTTCGCCGCGTAAGCGGATTATCATATCTCTGCGAACCGTTCGAACCGGACTGGAATAAATAATGCGATTTAAGAGCACATTAAATTTAGAACGAATCTCTTTCTTATAGCCTGATTTCAGTGATTTCTGATCGACGTCACTCGCTTGCCATTTTTTTCAGCAGATGTAATATTTACTTGAACGTTCATTGTTTGCTGTAACTTTGGCAACATTGACAACTCAATTTGTTTTATTCCTCGGCTGAAGTAAGTTTCCAGTTAGTGGAATGGAAGTATGAGCGAAGACAGCGTTTCAATCGATTGGTTCCAGTTGCAGGGTGCAAGAAGGCGGAGCACCACGTTGACATGCATTCGGACTTGATCCATCTCAAAACAACAAACAATAAACAAAGTATCGAAAGTCATGTAGGGCGGAGGTGTGAAGGGGTGGGGTTATCGGCTTTCGTTTGTTTTGCTGAACACGTGAAGTGCGACTGACGTGGCCACAATGCGGCCCTGCCGTTTCGGCATTTAGCGCATGGCCGCAGCAAACGCCGCCGACCACAATGTGCGCAACCAGGCTGAAGTGATGGTCTGATGTTGATGTCTTGGAGCTTGTACCTCGCCCGACAAAGCACGCCGCTGAAGAACGCGGTCAGCCAACCAACATTTTACTTATTGTTTCTTAAACCTATATACTATACTACTATAAAATCAAGTACTTGTGTGTCACTAGCTATTGCTATATATTTTACAGTAACCTTAATTCTCCTCTGGCTATTTACTCGTACTAGTTAATAGATAGAAAAGCGTGTGTCGCCACTGTACAGCGTTGAGATTGAAATAAGGAAGCATTACAAACATTCTAAAAAAATACATATATTTATTTATTAAAAAATTAATTATTTAAACTTGCAAAATAATAGGTATGTACATATAATCGTGAACAGGCCCGACGAGACGGGGGGGTAGGGGGGTAAAATACCCAGGGCCCGTGGAATTCATAGGGCCCGGATGTGATGCTATTTTATAAATTGCTTTTAATTTTCTGCTTTTTCACCAATTTTATATATTATTTACTAAAACATGTATAACGAAATGTCTGATACACGTTTTCAACAATTTATTACATTGTATAAAAATGACGAAATGCTTGATCAAGGGCTCCAGTTGCAAATTTTAAATAAATTTATACACTATTCAAAAGTACATTATTATATTGATGCATTTTTGTTTCTTATATTACTATATTCATTGTATACAACACACATAGGCAAAGGCTCTATACATTTGTGCGTAGTGCTGTTTTGGTATCCCCTGCATTTATCGAATCTGCAACTAGATATTAGATAGTCATACAGTGAGTATACAATACACATCGCTGCACCAATTAACTCTTACCGAACTGTTACCATATTTTAGCCTCGATTTTAGTGCGCACAATAAATTTTAAATTTGAAGACTTCAGTACTACGAAGGAGTATTTATAACATACATATATGAAGGTAATTAATAATTCTTTGTAAATGAATATAAAGTTTTATAAAACATCTGTTTCTAACACTATTAATACTTTTTAACTCTTTTTGTAGATTCTGCCCTTACATACTTATGTAGACATAAATTTGTAGCAGATAACGAAAAACACATTTTAAACATTAAAAATGAGTTACCGCCATAAATCAGGTGCTTTAAAACGAAAAGAAAAAGCTGCAAGGGAAGAAAACCAAGCAAAACCATACATATATTTATAAATATATTTTTTTTGTATCTTATATTTAATTAATAAATATTCAAAGTTAAAGGGGGCCCGAATTTTTTTCCCCGGGGCCCGCTTTTTCTCTCGGCGCCCCTGATCGTGAAAAACAACGTCCTAATAAGCTTGAACGGCGCCGTGACGTCACTCGGAATAGCAGTTCGGCGATCAGCAACAAATTTTCTTTACAATCGAGTCCCCTGAATCTCTGTTCGCATGCAATTCCGTTACATTCAGTCTAAATGCGGGCCTGTATACTTCCCTCACTATTGTAGGGAGTCAGTTGTCCGAACTTGCAGATCTCGCACACCATACATTTTTATTGATAATGTATCTCTATGTATGTTATTTTCATTGTGAGAAACAAATGATTTATTTATATCGTTGAAGAGTATGTGGTGTGGCTGCAAACTTTACAGAATGAATCTAATGTTTCATATCATCTATTTTGATGGGACATAGCTTGATATAACTATATCACAATAATTCTTTTCTAACAGCTCGTATACCTCGTTAAAAGAACGTAATTAATTATGTTGATGAAACAGTTTAGAACAAAAGTTTGGTGTCATTAATTTTGCGTGGTTGACCGAAAAACTTGGAAAACTTTCAAAAATGGTTTGTTATTTTTTCAGGTTTTAATTTAAACAAAATAAAATCAAGGTTGCTGGAATAATGTATTTTGAATGAAGGATGTGGTCGGCTGTTCAGTGGCAAGTATATCGACATTTTTCCCATTTTCCGCCCCAGTCTATCGGAACGAATATGCAAATACAATTGATTCAGTTTCCGAGAGAGTTCAAAAACGGAGTTCCTTTCTAAAACTCGAATAAACTGTCGGTGATACGACATGGTGCGGTGTCGCGGATCGTCTCCAACCCTCACGTACACTCTTCATGTAAACTTTATTTTAACAGATCAATGCGTCCTCTCACTGTACCATACAGCCACTAAGATTTAAGCTTTTCTTAACTCGTATTTAATAATTAAATAAACTAATAGTGTGAGGATTTCGATAAATATAAATGGTCTATAGAATCTTCAACATGTTAGTTACGATTCTGTGAATGTGGTTCTGAAATCAGAGAAGGCACAACCGTCATCTTTCTTAACATAATAGGGGTCGGTTAGTGCGTGAGCTGATGCATGAAGGAAGGTGTCCTGCAGCCTGGTGAAGCTTGGTGGCGGCGACGATGTTATTTATTATCACAGAGCGCATCTGGTCGTGCACAAAGGGCCGCGAGCGTCATTTCAATCGCCACCACGTAACACGTGCTTCTTCATGTTTTTTTGCTCAACACCCCCCGCCAAGCTGGCGATGAATGCACAACGATTAATTATTGGTGAATATACATTGGATTCCGGTTGTCTGAATTATTCTGCGACAATATATATTTAGTACTCTGCACTGTTTTACTGTTGGTGTTCTAGTGAGGTACCTAACAGATTTTATTTCTTGTAGACGTATTTTGTTATTACAAACAGTTATTATGTAGGTATCTAATATAAACTATTTTTATTCTATAAATAAATAAATAAATATATCATCACGCCTTTTACCCATTACTGGGTGTGGCACTCTGCCTAAGCAGATTTCGGTAAGTGATATATTTTGTCACGTAAAGTGCGGTTACCAGCCGTCAAATCACGGCCCTCTGAGACATATTAATATAATTAATAAATAATAGTATGTTATGCATCAAGGGAGGGAAACAAGCGATTATTCCCGCGTGTGAATTACATAAATTACGGTTTGTCAACTTCACACGCGGGAATAATCGCTTGTTTCCCTCCCTTGGTGGATAACATACTATTTCGTAACAAGTGCACATAAATTACCGTCTTATCGGGACAAATGTCAAAAATTGGGTTGAGTAACTAGTTACCTAGGAAACGCCGCAAACAGCTAATAATCGTAGTCTCTAGGGAGAGAAACATGCTACCTAGGGGAGAAAAGCAGTGTTTCTCTCTCTAAAATTAGGGAATAAGAACGTGTTTTTTGTGCATGTGTTATGAAAAAAAAATTGTTTCAAATAAAGGATGAATTTTCAAAAAAAAAATTATTAAATATATAAATAAATATATCATCACGCCTTTTACCTATTACTGGGTGTGGCACTCAACCGTAGCAGATCTCGGTAAGTGATATATTTTTTCGCGTGAAGTGCGGTTACCAGCCGTCAAATCACGCCCAAAAAAGATGTTAGCCACAGGGGTAGATTTAAATTGGTGAAAATTGTTTGTCGACTGTGGGGATCGAACCAGGGTTCTCAAGATCCACCACTGAGCCACCTACTCCATAAAAAAAATTCATGTTAAAATAAGTACATGAAGTTATATAACCTATTTAAGGTTCGTGCATAGATATAGAAACATTCTATATAGCTATAAAATAACAGTATTAGTTAGGTACGGTGTATAATATTATATAGAAATGATAAACTAGGGTGATGTCTTTTGATTCTATTTTAAGAAAATCATAAAAGAAAGGTAGCATTTTAAATAAAATATCTTTCGATTTGGTTGTCATCGAAGCGTTTATATTTCAATTTGAATTTGTCACAGTATGGACCACCCGAGCTCCTGGACTCAACAACTTATTAAATATTTATAACACACGGGTCAGAGTAAGCCCGGTTGCGCTGAGTAGCACGACGAATGCGGTCCAATTCGCAGCGGTTCGCCCCTGGGCTCGGGGGTTCAGTGTGAACGCATTAAACACCCTGACTGACACATCATGAAATCATAGCCCAGGATGACATCAAGAACTTGACAAACATTCACGTGAACGTTACAGTTTCGCAAGATCTTCATACCGTTTATTTATGACATTATAGCAAAACTTACCTATTTATTATGCTATTTTTAGTTCCTAATTTAGCTCCGTTTATAATTCACTAAAATAAGTGATACTTATGGTAGCAAGTGTTACATTTTTGAAACAATCTTGTTCTGTTTTGTTCTTACCACATCAAATTAATTTTATTTTGTTAAAACTGCATAGTAGGTGGCTCAGTGGTATCGAGTCAGCCTGTGGATCTTGAGAACCCTGGTTCGATCCCCCCTGCCTACAAACAATTTTTACCAAATTAAATCTACCCTTGTGGCTCTCCCTCCACTAATATCTTTGAGGGCCGTGATTTGACGGCTGATAACCGCACTTATATATCACTTACCAAGATCTGCTTAGGCAGAGTGCCACACCCAGTAATGGGTAAAAGGCGTGATGATATATTTATTTATTTATTTTTATAAACATTTAAGTGTATTGTTAATGCTTTTTAGAGCTTGTAATAATTTTTGTAATGCTTAAAAATTTAATGTGAATATCGTGAAGAGAAGGAGGATGAAAATAATCTCATGATGACAAAGGGTTGTGTGTAAAATGCGAGATAAGTGGTTCGTACATATTTCACGCACGTTGGTATCGTACTACATCAGTGTCATGTACGTAAATGCATTTCATTTTTGTGGAAACGTAATCTGCATCTTAAAAAGCTTCTGAATAGCTCGAGGATGAATGGTTCGTGATACGACAACCTGGGAATCTAAATATTTGGGGCACCACGAGCACATGCATGTGATGTAGGTATGCTGAACATAACATAATGTATGTTACATACATGTTCTGCTGTGTCCCGCTGCTCTGATATTAATTGTTCTAATTCCGTGCTGTAGATGTCATCTCCACGAATCGGTTTCAATCAATTCATTATTTCATTTACATTGATCTGATGTACTTTGTGACTGCTAGGAACAATGGTACTAAAATAAATTCCCTGGTTTGATGAAAACCAGCGTTGCTAGCTTTTAAGTTTATAATGGGGATGAAATTACTTACGGCGAGCTGTTTGTGGCATCCAAATGCACAACTATGTACAACTGGAGGCGTAACAAATGTTTAAAGACAGTGAGAAAATAAGGAAATAATAAATACTATACAAATACAGAGCTGGATATTACTTAAGTACACTTTTAATTAGTTGTACTAATACTTACTCGTAAATACCGGCGAAAAATATTTACGTACTTTTGAGAATATATTGTGCAATAAATTCAGCTGGTCAATATATATATATATATATATATCATCACGCCTTTTACCCATTACTGGGTGTGGCACTCTGCTTAAGCAGATCTCGGTAAGTGATATATTTTTCGCGTGAAGTGCGGTTACCAGCCGTCAAATCACGACCCCCAAAGATATTAGTAGGGGTAGATTTAAATTGGTGAAAATTATAGCAAGCTTGCTGAAATTGGTATAAAATGAAAAAGATTAAATTAATAAAAATTTGTTTAAAAATCAATTTGGACTCAAGACAAATGCATTTGAGAGCTTCTTCATACTTTGTTTGGTTTTGAAGATATAGACTTCAGAAAAGTTAAATTTCATACAATCAGCAACTGAATATACAGGGTGTTTCAAGACTAGTGTAACAAACTTTAACAGCTTATTCCTGAGGTCATTTTGAGCCAAAAATGTCATATGAACATAGATCCTATTCCTTCTAGTTACCAAAATACAAGAGGTTGATGTTCTATAAATAACACGAAATTTTCAAATTTGTAATCAAGATACTTTCGGAAAACAAGAGTTTTATTGAAAAGTTATACCTTATTTGTCTTAATTAATTTTATTTATTAATATTATCATGCATACGAGTTCGAGGCGCTCATTTTGAACACTTGCTGTAATTTTTTAAAATTTGTTATCTTATTTCATATTGTGTTAACCTATTCTATGTTTGGTTATGTTGTTCTATGTCTATTTAATTGTGCCATTTTATGTTTTGTTCTCTAAATCGTATTCGATAATATTAATAAATAAAATGAATTAAGACGAATAAGGTATGACTTTACAATAAAACTCTTGTTTTCCGAAAGTATCTTTATTACAAAAATTTGAAAATTTCGTGTTATTTATAGAACTTCAACCTCTTGTATTTTGGTAGCTAGAAAGAATATGCCCTATGTTCATATGACATTTGTGGCTCATAATGACCTCAGGAATAAGCTGTTAAAGTTTGTTACACTAGTCCTGAAACACCCTGTATGTGAAAGTTTTTTTTGTTATACTCGTACATATGAGAACGAATTTTGCAGCAAGCTTGCTGAAATTGGTATAAAATGAAAAAGATTAAATTAATAAAAATTAGTTTAAAAATCAATTTGGAGTCATGCATTTGAGAGCTTCTTCATACTTTGGTTTTGTAGATATAGACTTCAGAAAAGTTAAATTTGATACAATCAGCAACTGAATATATAGCAATGTTTTGTTGCTAAGTAGATATTATGTGAATTATTGAATTGTAATGAATGCATGTTTAAGTAATTTTCCACATGATCAGTTCCGCTAAAAGAGTTGTAATAATGAAATTCCGATGCAGTAGCAATAGTTGGTGTTGTGTTGCTGCAGTGAGTGCGTGTCGCGTCGGTTGCAGGTGACAAGACGCTGGCGATGTGTGACGGACCGAGGTTTGGGTTGGGTTGAGTGAGGCCCGTGAGGCTGTGTGAGGGTCGGGTGTGAGTGGGATCGATCTGAGGGTTCGCGCGCGCGCCCTCCGCGTGGGGCTGCGGCCCGCGGCTCGCGGCCAGTCGCTGCCAGCCGGCGCACGAGGTAACGTCGCGCTCCACCACCAACAACACGCCGCGTGTGTGCACTGCACCCATCCTCTCTCTACCCTGGACCCAAGTCGGACCCCGGAACTGAGGTGAAACAGTCTCCTTCTTTCAAACGCTACTTTCTATGTAGTTTGTCTGTAGCTAAACTGCATGAAACTCAAACTCTAGCTTCACTGTTCGTTACTATCAAGTTAGTGTACATTAGTGTTGCAGTAGTGTGTGTTATGTAGTGACAGTGTAAGTGTGGCGTGGTGGCGGCGGCGAGCGGCCGAGTTCTGGAACAAGGGCGTGTTACGCGTACCTGGCCGCCGCCGCCGCCACCACCCCCAAGCGCTCCGATCGCCTATTCAAGCTGCTGTGTACTTGTGCCGCGTGACATTATATATTTTAATACGTTATTTCCTTGCTCTGATTCTTATTAATATCGCACCACACAAACCTCCTGCTCCTGCTCCTGCTCCTGCTCCTGCTTGCTGCGCTGCGCTGTACTGTAAATGTGTGAAGGAGATAATTGAGTTCCGCTCTGTTTGCAACTCTAACATAATTAGTCCAAGAAGTGCGCTGTCTTCTTCTGTCTTGCAAAAATTATCCAAGATAAACATGTTTTGTAGATTTCTTTGCTTAGCGCAAACCGACCAGATTTCCTCGTTCTTGCTGGTTTGAATTTCAACAAAACTTTAAACTTTCTTTCGGAATCACTTCATGAATATGGATTGCTTTATAAAAGAGAGGTTTGCAGAAGTAAAGGAATAAAAGTAACTCTGCAAACTTTATATGAATATTAAATAACGTTACAGTAATCATTTTTATTGCGCTTTGAGTCCCTGCACTTTGTACGAATGCTTCCGTCGTTCAATTTACGTGCAAATTTATTTGCATTCTTTGTTACTTTTTAACAAAAGCTCCCCAGTGTTGTTGCAATACAATACATATTATATTTATCGCATTTTTCTGTTGGAATTAAAAAGAGTTACAACTAGCAATGTTATCTCGTAAATGAGAAAGCTTTGCTGTGAGTAGAGATACACGAAAAGCCACTATCCCACAATGTTTGTTTATTTATTTATCCACTTCGACAACGACAACGAAACAAACAACGAGTCAAGCCCTTGTCTTCATTGCGTAGGAAATTGTCAGTGTTTATTTGAACGATATAAATGGTAGGTGGTCTAACACCTCAAGTTGGTGTAAAGTTGAGAACAATTCATAATTTGGCAGCATCTCATTATGTGTACGATACCAAATCTTGGTTTCTGCAGATGAAATGAAGACTGGGCTATGCTGTGGTATATCGTTAATCCACGGCGGATGACGGATCCGCCGTAATCCGGAAATCACCGTTACGCTTGATTGGGTATCAGAGGCCGGTACGTTTCTGTTTTCGTTTTTGCCCGGTAAAGTTTAAAGCGGTAAATGAACAGAACGGGAATGAATTAGGTCTCGGGGCTCACATAAGGAAATGTGATGGTGTGTGACCACCTCATGACTTTTTAATAAGTTTGGTTGTAGGTAAGCCGTTTATCTTATCACCGTGTAACGTACTAACAACATCTCTCTTCTACCGGCATCAAATATGAATGTCGTGCCGCGCTGTGTTGCTCAAACTGGGATTACCGCTATTGGGTTACTTTAGGGTGGCGCGACCTTCCTTTCAATGACTTTGTCTTTCCTTACATAATCTCACTTGGATGATTCTGCAGCCACACCATCTATAGCTATAATCACATTCAAATTCATGCTTACTAACTACAAAAAGATCACGAAAGTTTCACTGTTGGCTTCTTTATCCTCTGGGGGTTATTTTAGGGTAGATGGTCATCCTGACGACATTTTGGTGTATAATTATTTAACAATTTTATCTGAAAAATGTAAATCCTAATAGCATCATTATTAAGTGTATGAGATATTAAATTTTAGTATATTCCATGCGAAGATCCCAACCCAGAAATGGGTAAATAGCGTAATAAGATAATAAAGCTCACTCGAGACGAACATATAAATTCAAGATCTCTTTATTTGTGGATCTTGAGAACCCTGGTTCGATCCCCACAGCCGACAAACAATTTTCACCAATTTAAATATACCTCTGCGGCTCCCCCTCCACTAATATCTTTGGGAGCCGTGATTTGACGGCTGGTAACCGCACTTCACGCGTAAAAATATATCACTTACCGAGATCTGCTTAGGCAGAGTGCCACACCCATTAATGGGTAAAAGGCGTGATGATATATTTATTTTATTTTTAACTTTTTAACATAATCGTAAAAGTTTAGTTTATTAAAAAATTTGGAACAATTTGAATCACTTTATCCAAAAAAATCAAATTCATCACAATAGATACACAATTACAGAATAGGGGCAGAGGACTACTGGCTTATCGTGATTTCTAAAGACTTTTTTGACGTCTTTTTTTAATTCACGTTTGTGAATCAATCAAAATTTACTATTTTAAACATGATGTCCGGCAGTACGTTGGCGTGGTTAGCGTTACAACATTCGAATTCAAAGATCTCGAGTTCAAAGTTCAAATCCCACTCAAGGCAAAAGTATATAAACTGCGGCTCGATAAGTTCGAACTCTGTATTGTAATTGGATTTAAGTTCTTTTTATATAAAATTATATCTATCTTTCCACCTCATGTAATCTTTACAAATGCTTGAAGTGTAAATAATTAAAATTATTTATAACAATTTGGTAACTATTACTTTGTTATCTGCAATCCTAGACACATTAACTCATATCTGATATGTTGCAGAGTACCTAGACAAAACGAGAATAACTCTAGCTAGACGAGATACGAGAAGAATCCATGTCTCGTCTCGTGGTATTACTAGTGATTTTAGATTGATAATTTGTATCAATATATAACAAGGTGCGTGTCGTGGTATTACTAGTGATTTTAGATTGATAATTTGTATCAATATATAACAAGGTGCGCTGTAAACTCGTTCGATGCGCTGTTGGCAGAGATAAATTCACCGCAGATTGATTTAAGAGTTAATGGCGCACGTGGAGGCATTTAAATTGTTCCTCTGTCGGCCATGGAATGCACGAATACAAACGTTCGTTGTTCGCATTCACATTCGCATTCGATCGCCTGAGTTACATTTTACCTTTATTTTTATTTTATTGCTGCACTTGAATTTCGCCAATAAGTTGCACTAAATACTATAAATGTAGAATCACCAGCAAACTTTAATGGAATCTATAAAAGCATGAAACGAATTGATCGTAAATTTTCACAGCGTAAATAAACGTATTATAGCGAAAGTTTGATTTGCTTATATAAATATCAACGTATAAAAGGAAGAAATTTGTTAAATATTGACAGTTGCGTTTACGACGTGAACAACAGCCAACGCTCAGATTGCTTGGCGATCTGCGTCTTACAAAAATCTTATCAAAATTATGAAATCACATCTAATGACCAAGTATTCAACCTTTCAGACCGCATCTCAATTTGTATACAAGTAGTTTCGGACACGGGGAATTCACTCGTGCAAACCGCATATCAATAGCTTGCTTAGTTGTTGAGTCCCTAAAAGATTTGCTGTTTTCTAACAATTTTCAAAATCAGATTTTCAACTTTCCCGAAGCTATAACTCGAAAACTAAGCAAGATATTGATATGCGGTTTGAACGAGTGAATTCCCCGTGTCCGAAACTACTTGTATACAAATTTTTAGCACATTTAAAGCAAATTAACTTTTTTGCAATTTTTTAATTATTAAACAAATTGCTCTAAAACTATTTCTCGTACGAATAATGTAACGAAATTTTACATACATATGTATTTCGACGTGCTGAATCCAATGGTGTACTGTTTATGTAAAAAAGTCTTGTAGTTTTTGAGATAATAGTCAAAAACTGTACGAGGAAAAAAAATTGGCGAAAATTTAAAAAAAAATAAAAATCGCTAAAAAATTGCTTAAAGGTCAAATGAAACACGGGGAATTCAACCTTTCAGACCGCATCTCAATATCTTGCTTAGTTTTTGAGTTATAGCCTCGGGAAAGTTGAAAATCTGATTTTGAAAATTGTTTGAAAATAGCAAATCTTCTACGGGCTATAACTCAAAAACTAAGCAAGCTATTGATATGCGGTTTGAACGAGTTAATTCCCCGTGTCCGAATCTACTTGTCCGGGAAAGAAATAGTTTTTGTAGCTCTCTCACTATCATATGTTTTTATCTAACGTTTCTCCTTGATAAAAGTTGTGAATCTTGGCCGTCCCGGTGTGACCCAGTTCACAAAGAGGGTAGAGGCGCGCAGCAGATGTTAATTACACTTTGTTTTATGTTTTCAGATGTGTGGATCATGAATATTTTCGATCGGCGTCACTACTACAAAGCGCGGCTGAAAGGGTGATGGCGTGGGCGATGGCCGGACATCAGGCCGGCTTCACATGATGTGCAGCGTCAGGATGTGGGCGGCACTGCTGCTGGTCGTCGCGGCGGCGACGGCAGCAGCGGCCGCGGGCCGGGGCCGCAACCAGATGTACTTCGCCATCGCGGCGCCGGCCGCCGCGGCGTCCAACAGCCGCGCCTTCAACAAGACGCTGGCCAACATCACGCAAACCTATCACCTGGCGCACAACGTCACCGTGGAGCCATTACTCATCGAGTTGCCCGACGCCGAATTCTCCAGTCGCTTCTTGCGGAACGTGTGCGAACGTTTCGAGGGTCGTCACGTCGTCGCCGCCTTCGTCGTGGGCGACTCGCGTGCTGCCTTCACTGTGGCGCTCGCTGCTGGACACGCCGGCGTGCCTGTGCTCTGGGCGCGCGCCTCCACTCACACTCTGCCGCCCTTCAACACTCTGGTGAGTTAAACCGTTACCGTATTGTTCTACTTTCGCCCTAATGCTAATCAAATCAAATCCGACTCTCTTGAATACTTTAATCTCAGATAAACGAACTCAGACTTGCTATATGTTCGTTAAGTGGAAAATTAACGACTGACAAAGTTCAGCGCGGCCTCAAAGTTTCGCGTAACTCTGCCGTTCTCGTTCATTCTCATGCTACCGACGAGGAAACCAATTTAAACAGTTTTTTTCTTCTAATTACTCTTTATTTATTCTTTCATTCAATTTAGACCGAGTTGTAATAAATAATTATGTAAATTGATAACTGGTACAAGCTGCGGTGTATATTGTGTGTATAGGCATAGTCGAGGGTAGCATAGCATGAGCATGGCCTCTTCCACACACAATGCTGCATTGATTGAATCACGGGCTCGCTCTCACTCACTTACGTATCAGACTCACGCGTAATTTACTTAATATAGATAATTATTTAGGGAATATAACATCAATTAAGGCTAATGAAACGTTCGCTCGTCCCAATGAATAAGTTTGTTAACGAATGTTTGTCTTCGTCGCTCACAGATTGACACAGATACATAAACACAAATACGCAAATAGTCTGAGATGCAGCAAATGCTATCGTCGACATCTTGCATTAGTCGTTTTTTAGTAATTACACATTCAACATCTAGTTCTTTGTCTCAGTCGGAGTGCGCTGTCTAGTCTGTAATTCTAGGCAATTTACAAAGAGTGTTGAAAAGATATTAAATAAAAGTTATTGAACCACTGGCGAATTGATTATTTCACGTGCATTCCACTGAGTCCTCCTCCATTGTAATCGTAAATGATCTGATCTTTGAGGGTCGCTGACAAAGGCAAGGCAAGCAAAGCAAACGTTCGTGGCACGAACATGTATTGCTATTAGTATTCAGGGCGGTCGGCGGCCACATTTTATCCTGTCCCGGAGAATAACTTGGAAATTACACCGCGCGCATGACTATTTGTGCAGCAAGTCGCGAGCATTAGCGTATGATGAAGACATCGCCGTGGCTCAGTGCCTCACGCGTTTCAATTACGCCGTATGTAATGTTGTGACGTCAGACGCAGACGCAAGGCCGGGTCTGCATATGTCAACGTCAGGAATCATGTTCTAGCGGATGATAAATTATTGGAATTTTCATCTTAAATTATATAAATATATTGGAGTGATTTAGATTTCATTATAAGCTGTAGGTTTTTTTTACCATCCGTAAATATGTCGTTATGAGTCTGAAATCTGTAATTGCAGTAGGATGTATTATGTAAAATATTAAATCCAGTGAAATATAAAATAATTTTCCTACAATTGTGAGCAGAAAGTGTCACTTTCTTCCCTAGGGAAAAAAAGTACCTAGGAATCAACGGTATAATTTGACATTAGTGACAAATGATTCTATTTCTGACAATAATAATCTTAAGAGCTACTGACAAACAATTTTCTCCACATTAAAATTACTCCTGTAGCTCTCCTTCCACTAACATTTTTGGGATCATGGTTTCACGGTTGGTAACCGCACTTCATACGCATAAATATATCACATACCGATATCTGCTATGGTAGGTAGCGTGCCAAACCTAGCACAGGATAAAATGCGCGAGATATATTATACATATATATTCCGGATAGAATAGTAAAACAAAAAATGTATATGTCATTCTTCTATCATGTGTTTTATATGCTGAGACGGTAGCTTCGGGAAGAAATATCTCACTTTCTTCTCTTGATACACAAATAACTATTTCTCTAAGATTAGATCTAAATATTACATGGCGTTCTAAAAAAATTTCCTTTTATAGAACTGTTGAAAAAAGTTACGTACGCAATTCTGTGCATAAAATTCATCTTTTCCTTATCCATTATCTATTTCTAGTTCTCGAAACAACTTTATCTTGGTTAAAAAGAGTGTTAATTCTCATCAAATTTCGTGAATCTGCTTTTTATTTAAAAGACAGTTATACTCATAGATATTATATTGGAAACAGAACCTGTGAAAATCAAATTCATGTTATTATTACGAGTATATATTGAGTATATGTTGTAAGTAAAAAACAGTTCTGTCTGGCCGCACTAGCAGCAATAAGAACAAAAAACATGAAATGAATAGCGATGAGTGATCTGCCTCATTACTTGATGAATTCGAGAGACTTGCCGAGTCGGCACTGAACACCGCGACTCTTCCCGTCTTATCTTTTGTAACGTTTGTGCGTTTTATCTTTGAAAATTTTCTTAACGCGACTTACTGATTAAAAATAAATTGTCGGCCTTCGTTCCTCCTGGCCTGGCCTGGATTTCTAGCGCACAGTTTACGCTAATTACTAACTGTCACTCTAGTTCATATTCATTAACATCCGTTGTACGTATCTATCTACATATATTTCATAATAATCTAATTAATCTTTTACGTTGGCATCTCATTTAATATACAAACAATATCGGTCATAATTTACAATAAAATTATATTTGCATCCACCAAGCCCAGCTTTTATATCTAAAGATATTTATTTGTGCTACTCTGCACAACAGGAAATTAATCCCAATTGTTTTGTTCAAATTTATATATTTATTTATTCCATAATATAAAATTTACGAGCAGTTAATGTCATCGATTTTAAAAGAATCGTCTCATTACTTGTATTCAAACAGTAGATACTAAAAGTCAACTATAAGGAATAATATAAGGAACTGAATAGTTCATAGACTTATTTTGAATTTAAACTTGTTAAATATGATATATAGAACAAATATTTAAGGGAAAAAAATTAGATCATTCATAACCATTTTTGTTTATTTCTGTTGCAAATTTTTATTGGTTCCCATAACTTTAAAACAACAAAAGATTTTAAAATTTTGTTTACAGCATAAAATTTAGCTGTAATTAACTTATATCATAATAGCTATTTATGAAACTAGTAAGGAAATGAAGGTTATTACCTTACGCATGTGAAATTTCACGGCTACGCCTCGTTCTGCAAACACATAAGTAAGGTAATAACCTATTTCCTTTCTAGTTTCATACAATATTTTTTCTACTTCTAAATAAGTACGAAAGAGCGTTTTTAAAATTATGAAATTTTGACATATTAATGACAGTTATAAATTCAAAAAATAAAAGAATAACACATCAGAATTCGTCTACAAAAATATCTGTTGCTATGTTACCTCATTATTTCACTAGTTAAATAATGCAGTTCATTACCTAACTCAAATAATTGAAATAAAACGTCTATTTCCTAACGGAAGTAGAAAAAATAAGTAAACATTTTTTAATCAAAAGACAGTAAAGTAAATTCGAAAAAAAAGGTTTTTAACATCGGATTTACCGTCTTTGACTTTATATTTTAGTAATATTATATCAGTTATATCAAATCGGGACGTTGGGTTAAAAGTTAAATTTCATCTGGTTACGGTTTCACTGCAATTAATTTCCTGTTATGCATAACAGCAAATAGAAATGATCAGCAATAATTCCGTGGATAAAACACTGAACACAGAAGTGTTATTAGATAAGGGTGGTTTTTTCGTCGAAAACTATATGAAGAAAATGAGATGCAGCGAAGCGTAGAAAGACGAAGAATGTAGGGATTCGCGGCACTCATTACCTGTGCTCAGTGTTCGTTGTTCGATTGAATCCGGCCTATTTTTCCAACGCGAAGTGGTTGCTAACCTGGGTCGATATACGACGGCGGCGGCGACGTGGCTCCTTTCGCATGCACATCACGTGCGACGTCTGCAAGACTCTCTGTTACTTCCTCTCCCCTTGCGTCACCACGCACAACCGTCCGCTTATCATTGGATTCTGTTGTTAATTAGGAAAATTGATTTTTCTCTCGCTTAACAAAATTGTTTTCATCTGCTCTTCTGCATGTTTATGTTTGCCTTAAGACTGTTTGTTTGATTTAGTTTAGGGGAAAGTATTTGACGACTTGTAGCCTGCGTTTATTTCGAATATACGTGGCCAAATTAGAAGAAGATTTTCTTAATTTTAATTCCAATTCACATTTGCCATTAATTTTCTACTAAGCCGTGAAATTATCTTTGAAAATCTGGTAAAACCGCAGTTGACGGCCAAACCTGAAGTTGGCTGCGAATCGCTAGTGACTTTTGGTGAAATCGGCATATTCGGCCGGCACAAGTCGGACATAGAAAAACCCCCCAAATTTTAATGTCAAGACAATTGGTTGTAAATCTAGTGACTTTTGGAGACTAACCATGCCTGACCTAGTATAGAACGTATTTTTATGGTAAAAAATAACAAACCGCTTGCTTCTTATGTACCGTTCGAACTGCCGTTTTCCCCAGAAGTAACTAGTGACCTGCAGCTAACTTCAGGTTTGGCCGTCAAGTACGGTTTAGCCGAAAATCTTGCCGAGGCATACTATTTTCTGTGCGAATGATGGTTATTAGAAAGAATAAAAAGTTAATAAATAAATAGCATTTTGAAATCATGTTTTTGATTTGTTTAGAGCAGCTTGCGAAAGTAGCTGACAGCCCGGTAATTAATTTTTGTCGGGCTTTACAAAATAGTATAATTGTACGCGTAAATGTCAACTTTGTTTGACAGTTACATGATAAATTATATGTGTACCTTGTGAAGAAAGTACCATTCTTCCGTCACTTTCTGCCCTTGGTATAACTTACCATTAGTAGGTTTACTAATTCAGTCTATTTGATTATTTATTTTAGTTAGTCACGTAGTTTTATCTGAACAAATATCAGTTTGCCAAAGGGTAAATTTAATACAATTAAATGGTAGTATAAGATAATAATGTTCTACCTATAGAGTCTCGAATTCTCTGAATAGTACTGCAGTTATAAATTTAGTGCGAATGTATATTCCGTCATCGGTAGGTGGTGTATGAAGGCAGTGATTGACAAATGGATCGAAGCTGTCATTTGTAATGTTTTCTGCTCTGATTGATTTCAGTTTTGTAGACAGTCATGTAGTGAAGTAAATCGATTACATAGCAGTTTTAATGGCATTTCATTGCGTGCGTTTATCGTTTGATATCACACAAGTAAAAGTGAAAAATACCGCTCGATTTAGGAAACAGTAAGAGATGATACGCGCCACACAAACTTCAATCGAAGCATGATGATTTTGTCCCAAAGTCAGAACAGTGAAATAACAAAAGTTATAACAATGTATAAAAGAAAAAGTGCGCTGGTTGGATCTCGGCGTGGTCGGATTCTGAGAGAGATTCGTTTTACATTCCAATATATTTTTTATCGTTCCAAGAGCCATCTATATGAGATTGTGCGTTTTATCTGTCTTCGGGGTGCCACATGCCAGCCGCGCTGACGTCACGTACCCTGTTATAAAACTGAGCTTTCACCCAGCGCTGACTATGTGTCGATTGGTTTCCTTCGCTACTCTCTACCTACCAATAAAAACATCACACTTTATTTTATACACGCCACTGATAAATATTTACTACACCAAATTTTAGATAAGCCACCCTCTGTCTTTGTACTCAATATGGATTATTTAACCGGTGAACCGCTAACGGGAACATATAAATGGTGTTATCCTTATCAAACAAACTATACCACCTTATTAACTACATATTTATCTGACGTTCCATAACTCGATAGAATCCTTGAAAGAGAATTCACCACACGTCACTGTCAACCAATAGGATCACGAATTTGTTTGAAAATGAACCAATGTAATGTACATTTTGTCGGAAATTCATCACTAGTGAAATTGATATCGGAAATACCACTGTTAATAATCTCCTTGGTTACGAATAAAATAAATGATATTTTCAATATTTTAATAAATGTCAATTTTGAATATTAAATGTACACTGAAAAAATGTAGAATTTTCATCACTGTAATACCTAATTAATAATGTGCAAATAAATATCTAACTATTCTTGTTAATTAACTCTTGTTTGGTAAATTCTCAAGCCGAATACAACTCACAATATGAAAATTGACAGATAATATTTTCAACAATTTTCATACTACTTGTTATATTACATATGATAATATACTAGTATGTTCGGATATATTCAAATATATGTCAAACATGATTTCAAAGAAAATTGCTTCAAATAAAAGTTGTAGATAATTTAGTTCATTGTACATTTGTCTTTTATCAGAACCTTCTTTAAACTTAGATAAAATAAACCAGAGTTTGCAATGCTGTATCCAAATGCTACTTAGAAATGTAAAATAAAATACGAGTATGTATTCAAAGAATCAAAGAATTTAGTACATGCTTGAAAGCAGAATAATAAAAATATACAGGATGTTTCACAACTTAGAGCAAAAAATTAAAGGGTATATTCAGTACGACGTGCTGATCATGAAACAAAACGAATTTTGTTTTAAATCGCAAAACTATTTTCCATGTTTCCCAGTCCAAAATTTATCGTTGCCACTGCCACTAGATGGATGATTATGTTAAAGTTATTAATTAAACAAAATTCTATTATAAATAACTGCTAATAAATGAATTGTGTAATTATTCTTTCGTAGTTGATACCTACTTCATTGTTCGTGTTTAATAGGAAAGCGAATCCATTGCAGTACTACAAAAAATGTTTTAGGTTAACAACCCTTAATTTTTCGAATTTTAAAAAAAATCTTTTTGTTTCATGATCAGCACGTCGTACAGAATATACCTTTTAATTTTTTGTTCTAAGTTGTGAAACACCCTGTATATGTACATATCATCACGCCTTTCACCTATTACTGGGTGTGTCGTTAAATCACGGCCTCCAAAGATGTTAGTGGAGAAGGAACCACAGGGGTAATTTTATAGATAAAACTAAATTAATAATACATAAAATATAAATAATAATAATAATAATGGGGTAGGTGGCTCAGTGGTATCGAGTCGGCCTGTGGATCTTGAGAACCCTGGTTCGATCCCCACAGCCGACAAACAATTTTCAGTAATTTAAAATCTACCCCTGTGGCTTCCCCTCCACTAATATCTTTAGGGG